>JACXGM010016617.1:8571-20499 GCA_016801145.1 Umbra pygmaea | reverse complement strand
GTGGGCTTTTGGTGTGATCAGGGAGATATACCTGGATGAGCGCAGGTTACGGGAGGGTGAGGCAATGGTGAGGAGTGAGTTTAGGTAAGGAGGGGTTTTTCCTAGGATTGACTTGTAAATTAGGTGATACCAGTGTGTCAGGCGCCGAGTGTGTAATGAGGGCCAGCCCACTAGTGCATATAGGTCACAGTGGTGGGTGTCAAAAGGGGCATTGGTAACAAATCGGATGGCACTATTGTAGACTACATCTAGCTTTTTAAGTAGGGAGGTGGAGGCAGTTTTGTAAATTACATCCCCGAAGTCAAGGATTGGAAGGATGGTCATTTTTACCAGGGTCTTTTTGGCAGCATAGGTGAAGGAGGCCTTGTTTCTGAATAGGAAGCCAATCCTAGATTTTATTTTGGATTGGAGAATGTTAATGTGACGCTGGAACGAATGTATCATTACTTTAACCCAAAATGCATTAAGTAAGCCTTGCAGATCAAAACAGTTTGCATTAATTTGCTCTCGTCTCATCTTCAACAGCTTATCCAAGTTCGGGTCATAGGGAGAGCTGCTCTAGCAGGACACCCCAAAGTTCCCTTTCCCTGGCCACATTAACCAGCTCTGACTGGGGGATCCCAAGATGTTCCCAGGCCAGTGTGGAGATATAATCTCTCCACCTAGTACTGGGTCTTCACTGAGGCCTCCTCCCAGCTGGATGTGCCTGGAAAATCTCCCTAGGGAGGCGCCCATCCTTACCAGATGCCCGAACCACCTCAACTGGCTCCTTTCTATGCGAAGGAGCAGCAGCTCTACTTCAAGTTCACAGATGACTGAGCTTCTCACTCTATCCCTAAGGGAGACGCCAGCCACCTTCCTGAGAACCCATTTCGGCTGCTTGTAGATGCAATCTCATTCTTTCAAACATGACACAGCCTTCATGACCATAGGTGAGGGTAGGAACGAAGATTGACCGGTAGATCGAGAGCTTTGCCTTCTGGCTCTCTTTTCGTCACAATGGTGCGGTAAAGCGAATGCATCACATCCCCCGCTGCTCCAATTCTCCAGCCAATCTTCTGCTCAATTGTCACCTCACTTGTGAAAAAGACTTGAGGTCCTTCACATTAATTTTCTACTGAATGAAATTACTCTCAAATGCAAGTACACACATGTTCATTGTGTAAATCCCTACATGGTAAATAGAACAACAAACACTCACAATAATCTGTCACACATAATTAGATACATAATATTTATGTAGTAATGTTGTAATGGTTGTCAGATGGATAGACTATTTATATTGTTTAGGTGTTGATGGACTCATTATTTGTATATAGGTATTCATGCAGAGTTCATAAATGCAGTAATAGATAACTTTTCTGGGTTGGGCTAAGTTCACAACTTTTGGGAAGTTCCTCAGTAAGACACTAATGACCAGGTAAATGAAGTTCCGTAATTTTAGAATGTTTTCCATAGTTCCAATTGAAGGTTTTCGTTTTTCAAAGCTCACTGGTAAGTTATGAACTTCTTTTACCTGGTCATTATGGTCGTACTGAGGAACTACCCAAAAGTTGTGAACTCAGCCCAACCCAGAAAAGTAATCTATTAGTGTACTTCATGTTTATTTGTGGGTAGTACTGTTATTATTTATAGGGGTTGTGTATATTAAGTGTGCGCCACTCCCTGTTCTACTGTTGCCTGATCGAGTTGATTGAGAGACTGGTCTAATTAGTAATCGCTTCTAGCCAGTCTCCTTTCAACCCTATTTAATGCTCAGTAGAACAGAGAGTGGCGCGATTCATTAATATTATATTGTCACAGTGTGAGAAGGCTGTCCGGGAGCTATACTAGAAAATTGTAAGAAAATAGTGTTTGTGCACTGTCCAAGTTATTATGCACAACATACAGTATTTTCAAAACATTTTATAGGTTGTAAAGAACTGAAATTTGTCATCTGCAAATTCCAGAATTAGGAGGTACATATTTACTGAAATCAAAAGCTATTTAAATCAAACACATCTTAACAGGGCAAGTTACATGTTAACATAGGACCCCTTCTTTGATATCACCTTCACAATTCTTGCATCCATTGAACTTGTGAGTTTATAAAGAGTTTCTGCTTGAATTTCTTTGCAGGATGTCAGAATAGCCTCCCAGAACTGCTATTTTGATGCTTCCCACCCTCATAGATCTTTTGCTTGAGGATGCTCCAAAGGTTCTCAATTGGGTTGAGGAAAGGGCGTAGGAACGTGTTTGATACTGGGGGGGCGACACCATATGTTTTTCTAGATTTGTTCTTACTAATGGGGGGGAAGTTTCGCTCCTTTTATGCCCATAACAGCCAATGACTCAAGAGTTATTCTTTGTAGCATGAGATTGTTCATTGTCTTCTTGTTGTACCATGGAAGAAAGTGGAGGTTATTTTCACACCTTCAGGGACCCTAAAGGGGCCTACCAGCTCTCTCCCCATGATTCTGGCCTTAAACATGACTTCACCACCTCCTTGCTGGCATCGCAGCCTTATTGGGACATGGTGGCCCTCCACTAACCATCCACTACTCCATTCATCTGGACCATCCAGGGTGGCACGACACTCATCAGTAAACAAGACTGTTTGAAAATTAGTCTTCATGTGTTTCTCGGCCCACTGCAACCGTTTCTGTTTGTGAGCATTGGTTAGGGGTGGCTGAATAGTAGGTTTATGCACAACTGCAAGCCTCAAGAGGATCCTACACCTTGAGGTTCGCAGGACTCCAGAGGCACCAGCAGCTTCAAATATCTGTTTGTTGCTTTGTAATGGCATTTTAGCAGCTGCTCTCTGAATGCGATTAATTTGTCTGGCAGAAACCTTCCTAAATATGCCTTTTTCTGCACAAACCCATCTGTGCTCTGAATCAGTCACAAACCTCTTCAAAATATGCTGAGGCCTAACAAAAATTTTTGTTTGGTTCCGGTTTCCGACCGACCCTGTCAATTTATGTGCGACCCAAATTTATTTTATGACCTACCGTTTTTGTACAGAACGTTATTTTCGTTGGTTTGAGGTAGCCTACTGAGCGATGGCAATCTAATACTAATCACAAGAAATATGTTACAGTAAACAACACTGCAAGGACATAAATAATAATATCCTAAACAACACAAGGTGTTGGGACACATGCTGGGACACACAAGGTGGTACTGCACAGATAGGCTATGTTATGAAAAAATAAAGTATCCATCGCTACTATAAAGAAAAAGGAAAATGATAAAATAATTCCTACCTATCCCTTGCTGCCACTGCGGAAAAAACAAAACAAAAAAAAAAACAAATCCCTACCTACCCATGACCTCAACTGACAACCAACAGGAACCAAACTTTTTTTTTTTTAGGCCTGATCAAGCTTATGTTTTTGTGAAATATCTAATGTTTTCATACCTTGTCCAAGGCATTGCACAATTTAACGATTTTCCGCAGCAGAGAGATCCTTTTTCTTTCCCATATTGCTTGAAACCTGTGGCATGCTTAATAATGTGGAACAGATTAGATGACCCATGGGGTTGATGAATTTGCAGCATATTTACTTTTTTATTGCACATATTTTTAGTTTATATTTATTTTGCTGTTGTACCTATACAAGCTATCTTCAGATGGCTGTGAAGTGTGTACATACAATGATGAGTAAGTTTTGAAAAAAAAAATTGTTAAAGGTATATACTTTTCATGCAATGACGTTTTGACATCAATACTATTCAGCTGCCTAAATATATTGTAATGTTAGCAATGGGGAAATATTACATGGTGGCTAACTATCCCACTTTCAGACTACATTGTCATGTAACAAGATGTCTTTGCATTTTCACTGTCTTGGTCTAAGCAATGATAAAGGCTCATTTTGTTTTGATGACAGTGATTTGTTCATTGATGGATTTATTTACATTTGAAACACAAGTTAATTCTTTTGATTGATCACCTTCTGCAGGTCACACAGAGTTTTGTGCTGAATGTACCACGTTGTGTGAGGATTGTACTTGTAAGAGTTTATATAATTGTACGTTTGTTTCAGTAAATGTGCCAAATCGATTGAGAAAAAAAGTATTTTGGTTACAATTTTCCCATTTCCATGCTATGATAGTGATGTAACAGTAGAACGCTTACCATTTGATATCCTCCTCTTTTAATTTAACTGCTGTCGGTGGTATGCCGAAACGAAGCTCAACTCTATAGCTCTTGTCAACAGTGAGGATCTATGGAGCACAACAATCCAGTGTATGTCAGACAGCCAGTCAACCAGTCAGCTAGTCAGTCAGACAGACAGACAGACAGACAGATGTAAAAGACAGGCAGACAGACAGACATGAAAATAATGAGATATTTCAACCATCACACATTTGGATTAATGAGGTTCGATAGCTACCTCCAGTATGGTGACAGAGGAGAGTTTTGGCTCTTCCGTGTTATCAGCCTTAATGGTCACATAATATCTTCCTTTCACATTGATTTCAAGTGCTTGTTTGTTTCTACAAAGTTAAAAGACATTGAATTATTCTGTGTGTCATTTTCAACATAGGACTATATCCACAGCAATGGTGTCAGATAACAAAATAACACCTGAAAAATATTATTACATTTTTGTAACATACGGCTTTAATTATGGAAAAAATTTAAATGTGTCTACTCACTGAATATTTCCAACATATTTATCATTTTCCTGTGTGTTGACAATATCAAACATGTCTGCTGTATTGGTGTTATTGGTGACTTCGTCCATGAATACTGACTTGATTATCTCAAATGTAATTTGCCTATTTTTTCCAGAATCACGATCTGTAGCCTTTGTAGACAGACAAACAAGAAATAATAATAATCTTAACAACTCATTTCACACAATCACTGCAAGCTTTATAGTCAAGGTGAACTTTGTAGAATATTACATTTGGTTTTGACTTAAGCAGTCAAACTTGTATAATACATTCTCATATTACTGGATTTACCTTTCAAGATAAAATCTAACATTTCAAAAACAAAAAATGCCTGAGTGGCCCATTTGTTTATTTATATATATTATTTCAAATAGAAAATAACGTATTTATTTATATCTATTATATCAAATAGAAAACAACTTATTTATTTATACATGTAGTTACTCACGGTAACACTAGCAATCACTGAGCCAACAGATGCTGTTTCCAACACCAAAACTGAAAAAGGAAACGTTTGAGAAGGACACATTTAACACAACCTGTAGCAACTATACACACACCAAACTCATAAGATATTTACCAACACTGTTATATACATATACAGTATATACACATTATATCTTACCGTGTAAGTTATCTGTCTTCTCAAACACAGGGGCATTGTCGTTGATGTCTTCAATGTTGATCACAATAACACCTGAAAACAATTTGAAATATTCATAATACATTGAAGGTATTACAATTTTTACTGTACATAAATAGTAATAATAGTTAGAACATTACAATCTAAAAATGTATACTTTTTAGATTTCTTGGCTGAAGGCTTCCTAGATTTTTGCCCTAGAGACAACCAAAAATATTCCACAAATCTTTCAATCTAGACATTTTAGAAAATATATTCCACAAATCTTTCAATATGGACATTTTAGAAAATATTTTCCACAAACTTTAAATATGGATATTTTTGAAAATATTTTCCACACATTTTTCAATCTGGACATTTTAGAAAAGCTAAATTACTTTTGTCAACCTAGGACCAAAGACTTCTTAAACTGACCATTGTCTTTGCTGTTGTTTTCTCCTTTCTGTGTGAACTTATCCACCACTTGGGCCTGCACATTGACTTGGTCACACTTCTCATAGTCAACGACAAACTTCAGGTTACGCGTAACAGTTCCATTGGGCTCCACTGTGAACCAGTCCTCTTCACATTTACCCCAGGATCCATTGCAGTGACACTCAGAAGACACGAGCGTGTAGACAAGAGAGTGGTTGCTATCTAGATCCAAAGCCTTAAAATTCACATTGACTAAAGGGGAAGTGGTATTTTCTCTTACAAGAAACGGGCCCTGTGACTCAAAATAGGGTCTCTCATCATTTACATCAATGACAATCACTTCCACGGGTACAGAATCTGTCATGGATCCCTGATCTGTTGCTGTCACCACTAGGCTGAAGGACTTGGTGTTGCTCTCGTAGTCCAGCTCGATGTCTAGGTCGACCGTGATGTTACCAATGTACCCGTCTGGTGTGTCACTATCAGATTGGATGAAGAACTGTCCACTGGAGATGCTGAAGGAAATACGGTTGTATTCATTTGTCTGGTCTGAATCTACTGCCTGGACTGAACCCACGAACGCCGCTTTAGAACAAAGAGAGAGAGACAGGCTTAGTATTATGAATAAACAATTAGACAAATGTTTTGGTAATTCTTCAACCTTGATAAGTATGTGGACTTATCGAAACCACATCCTCCATGGAGTTGGAATAGTGTCCTGCTGGCCTACCTTTCTTCCCTTCCTCCACTGAGAATTTGTAAGAAGTCTCTCTAAACTTTGGGGGGTTGTCATTGATATCCTATGTGGGGAAGAAGAAGACAAGTGAAGCTTTGCAACACAATTAATACAGCAATTGAATAACACATTAAAGAAATGCATTAATTTATTTAAAAATATATAAACAATTAAACAATTCTCTAAATAAATATTAATCAATAAAATGTTAAAGATTACCTGGCACATTATTATAAATATATTTATAATCACACTTTTCAGATTTATATAATCCAATGGAAGCCATCATACCAGAAGACATAGTTCCTGTCCAATTTGCACACCAGCCCAAAAGATCAACAGATGACACCGTTTCCACTGACCTTCACACTACACATCCTCACCAGGACAGGAGGAATGTAAAAATACTGAGCCCTAACTGTGTAACTATAAACTGGACTTCCTGTCAGGACATGAACACCTCTGTGTACCTGGATACTAGACTTCCTGTCAGGACATGAACACCTCTGTGTACCTGGATACTAGACTTCCTGTCAGGACATGAACACCTCTGTATACCTGGATACTAGACATTCTGTCAGGATATGAACACCTCTGTGTACCTGGATACTAGACTTCCTGTCAGGACATGAACACCTCTGTGTACCTGGATACTAGACTTCCTGTCAGGACATGAACACCTCTGTGTACCTGGATACTAGACTTTCTGTCAGGATATGAACACTTTTTCTGTGTATCTGGATACTAGACTTCCTGTCAGGACATGAATACCTCTCTGTGTAACTGGATGCTGGACTTCCTTTCAGGACATGAACACCTCTCTGTCTAACTGGATGATAGATACTAGATACTGGAATGAATGTCAAATGACATGTTGGCTGTCGAGGTGACTGGTGAAGTAGACATATTACAGTTCAGATTTCGTGCTGTTAATGCAATGCTAACAAACTAGGGTAAAGTGGGGTTTTGCCTAGCAGGGACATGTAGATAAGCTGGTACCAGTGGATTTGGCGTTGAGTGTTCCATGAGTGTGTAAAGGACACAGTGGTAAGTATTATATGGGGCAATGGTGAAAAGGTTGGCATGGTGATGCATCTAGTTCGTTGAGGTTTTCCTATTTGCGCTGGTCAAGGCAGGCATGATATAACCTTTCATATAACATATGGATACAGAAATATAGGGATGCAACAGGCCAAATTAAGCAACACATACTTCTGTGTTTCTGAAAAGAAGGTTTGACTAATAGTGAAATGTTTAGTTAAAGGGCCCTGGACAGGATTAGTGACCCACAAAGTGTATCATGTACGACAGAGTGCTAACCTCTATGGTGATGATAACTGACACTGACTGATTTTGTGGTTGGTCTCCTGTATCAGTTGCTGTCACGGTTAGATTAATCTTGCCATCATCGTCGTAGGGAATGGCCTCTCGGTTGAGTGGCCCTTTGTTCTGCAGCCAGCCGGTAATTGGGTCAATGGTGAAGTTGCTACTGTAAAGTCCTGGGGCTATTCCATACACTATGACATTGTTCGGCGGTTCGTCTCGGTCAGTAGCCTGTCAGTGAGAGGATGGAAGAATATCATCAACAACAGTGGTCTGACTAATTCATAGAAATACTTCCCAATTATGAATGAAAATAACACCTGAATTAGCTTAACAATTAGCTTAACAGGTAGGCTGGGTGGTGGAGTTACCAACATTAGGAAGAACATCCAGCACATAGCGTCATATGTCAAACCTTAAAAGATGTGTTTGGGGACAAACAAAACAAAAAACTATAGATGTGTGTGGGATAATGGTAAACTTGGCACAATATAATTTAGAACGATGGATTTAATTGGTTCAATATCAGGCGCTGTCATTACTTCATTCTTGTTTCAGAAATGTGTCCATCATGTCACTATGGAAGGTGTGATGGTGCAATCATCCACACAGAAACTATGCTTGTTCAATTGATCCATCTTCTGAACCAACTAAATGATATGTATATATATAAGATTCACACCTGCAGTGAAGGGTAATATACTGCCTTATTGTATTACTCAGTTATAATATACTGCCTTATTGTATTACTCAGTTATAATATACTGCCTTATTGTATGACTCTGTAGTAACATACTGCCTTATTGTATGACTCTGTAATAATATACTGCCTTATTATATGACTCTGTAATAATATACTGCCTTATTGTATGACTCTGTAATAATATACTGCCTTATTGTATGACTCTGTAATAATATACTGCCTTATTGTATGACTATGTAATAATATACTGCCTTATTGTATGACTATGTAATAATATACTGCCTTATTGTATGACTGTAATAATATACTGCCTTATTGTATGACTCTGTAATAATATACTGCCTTATTGTATGACTCTGTAGTAACATACTGCCTTATTGTATGACTCTGTGGTAATAAACTGCCTTATTGTATGACTCTGTAATAATAAACTGCCTTATTGTATGACTCTGTAGTAATATACTGCCTTATTGTATGACTATGTAATAATATACTGCCTTATTGTATGACTATGTAATAATATACTGCCTTATTGTATTACTCTGTAGTAATATACTGCCTTGTTGTATGACTCTGTAGTAATATACTGCCTTATTGTATGACTCTGTAGTAATATACTGCCTTATTGTATGACTATGTAATAATATACTGCCTTATTGTATGACTCTGTAGTAATATACTGCGTTATTGTATTACTCTGTAGTAATATACTGCCTTATTGTATGACTCTGTAGTAAAACACTGCCTTGTTTTATGACTCTGTAGTAATATACTGCCTTATTGTATGACTCTGTAATAATATACTGCCTTATTGTATGACTCTGTAGTAATATACTGCCTTATTGTATGACTATGTAGTAATATACTGCCTTATTGTATGACTATGTAGTAATACACTGCCTTATTATATGGTTCTGTAGTAATATACTGCCTTACTGAATGGCTCTGTATTAATACACTGCCTTTTGTAATTACTCTGTAGTAATATATTGTGATAATATATTATATACATTTAATATATGGCTATGTAGTTATAGCCTAGAATGTGGTTTCTAGATCAGCCAAACAGGATGACAGTATCTGCTAAACGACATTTGCTAGATTATTTTACTTACCTGTATGTTAATACCCAGGTTGGAGTTCTCTTTAACCTTTTCAGTATATGGGTCTCTGATGAATTCGGGTTTGTTGTCATTGATGTCCGTCAGTTGGATCTCCAACAAAGTGGTGTCCGGATTGTTATCTGAGTCTCGTGCTTGCAATGTTACAAAATAAAGGTCCCTGATTTCACGATCCAGGTCACTGTTCACAAACACGGTTCCTGTGTTTGCATCCACACTGAAGTATTTCAGCCTGAAAACCCCCCCAAAAATGTTGTGCCTTATGTCAAATTACATCATAGGTAAAATACTTTAAATTGTTTCAAGTCCACTTTGTTTAAAACCCTATTATAAAATGCATGCAGTGGATTTCATTACAGTCCGGCAATACTACAATATTATGTACTGTACAGTATATTAGTAGGGTAAAATATTATGTACTGTTTATAAGTAGGGTACATTATTATGTACTGTATATTAGTAGGGTATAATATTATGTGCTGTATATTAGTAGGGTATAATATTATATACTGTATATTAGTAGGGTATAATATTATCTACTGTTTATTAGTAGGGTATAATATTACGTTCTGTTTATTAGTAGGGTATAATAGTACGTCTCCACTCCAATGTTCAATCTAGGATTGGCTTCCTATTCCGTAACGTGGACTCATTCACCCTTCCTGCCAAACAAGTCCTTGTGAAAATGACCATCCTTCCAATACTAGACGTTGGTGATGTCAATTACAGATCAAATTCTCTTCTTAGTAAATTAGATGAGGTAATACAATTATGTACATGTATTTATATATGAAAATGACTATCCTCTCAATGCTAGACTTCGGTGATGTAATTTACAGATCTGCATCAAACTCTCCTTTAAAAATTAGATGTTGTATACCTCAACACCGTCTCCTTTAAAAATTAGATGTTGTATACCTCAACACCGTCTGTTCTGTCACCAATGTTCCATATTACAACCATCACTCCATCCTCTATGCTCTGGTTTGATGGCCCTGGTTACACACTCAACCTAACTTACTGCATCACTGCATCCTCTATTCTCTGGTTTGATGGCCCTGGTTACACACTCAACCTAACTTACTGCATCACTCCATCCTCTATGCTCTGGTTTGATGGCCCTGGTTACACACTCAACCTAACTTACTGCATCACTCCATCCTCTATGCTCTGGTTTGATGGCCCTGGTTACACACTCAACCTAACTTACTGGTATAATCTTCTCTACAAGTGTCTACTAGGCAAACCCCAACTTACCTAAGTCATTAATCTCCAGACCATCACACACTCAACATGCTTTCAAGCAGGTTTACCTCTCTGGTTCCCACAAAAGCCTGCACCTCGTTTGGCCGCCTCTCCTTCCAGTTCTCCGCTGCTAATGGTTGGAACGAACTACAAAAATCCTTGAAGCTCAAGTCCACTGTTCCCCTCACTGTCGTTACAGTATTACTATCAAACTATTGTCAGACCATTTATGTGTTGACTCCTCTTTTCTTTGCCCGTTTATGCCCTAGTGTCCTCATCAATCCCTCAACACATCTTGCACATATTCCCACGCACAGCTGGCTGTCTTTGTATATTTTGCACACTATCATAGCCATAGCCATAATCATTAACACTACCTGTACATATTCTTACATCATTAACTCTGAAGATCAGCACCTTTCTGTGTTTATGTTATTTTTTTTAGTAAATGGTACATGTACTATGTGTATACTGGTATGTACTATATTGTATAATAAATTGTAGTATTTCATAGTATATAGTTTATAATCTGTTTTAGTTTACGTACATGTTCTCTGGAAGAAGTCTGTATGTGATTTTCCCATCATCCATAGTGTCAGGATCAGTTGCCTGGGGAACAGTAACACGGTCTGTTTGTATTTGCTAATCATTTAGCAAAAATAATTTATATGTGTTGACAAAACAGTGTTTCCTTGTTTCAGAGTATTAATATATACTGGATACATATAAAATGCATGCAGTGGATTTCATTACAGTCCGGCAATATATACTGGATACATGGTAAGGTGATTGGTATCCTGAGTTAACACTGGATACATGGTAAGGTGATTGGTATCCTGAGTTAATACTGGATACATGGTAAGCTGATTGGTATCCTGAGTTAATACTGGATACATGGTAAGGTGATTGGTATCCTGAGTTAATACTGGATACATGGTAAGGGGATTGTATCCTGAGTTAATACTGGATACATGGTAAGGTGATTGGTATCCTGAGTTAATACTGGATACATGGTAAGCTGATTGTATCCTGAGTTAATACTGGATACATGGTAAGGTGATTGGTATCCTGAGTTAAT
>JACXGM010016616.1:0-20322 GCA_016801145.1 Umbra pygmaea | reverse complement strand
TCAAAGCTCTTCATGGTCAAGCCCCAGCTTATATCGCTGAATTACTGAAGCCGCATGCTCCTCTGAGGTCATTAAGGTCTGCTGACCAGCTACTCCTTGTTGTCCCTAGATCACGGCTCAAAAATAGGGGAGATCGAGCATTCTCAGTCGTGGCCCCAAGGCTGTGGAATGAATTACCTCTGCATGTCAGATTGGCCCCGAGCCTTCATATTTTTAAATCACGACTTAAAATGCACTTTTATTCATTGGCTTTTAAACCTGTTTGAGAGTTGTATTCTGCATTTTCATTTTTAGTTTGTTACTTGTTTTAAATGGAGGTTTTGTTGTTTGTGTGTTTATAATCTGTTTTAAATAGTGTCAATGTCCAGCACTTTGGTCAACTTGCTTGTTTTAAATGTGCTTTACAAATAAAGTTGGATTGGATTGGATTGGATTCTGATGTTATAGCATACGGCTGTAAGGGCTCTCTCTCTCTTACGTCATCGTTGGCCTTGCTTCCTTCGTCTCCTCTCATAAAGGAAAGTCTTGTCTTGACCCTGAACATCCTCCCTGTCTGTCTATATGTCCTAGAATGTTCCTAAAGGCCTCAACTAATAGCCATATAACTCTCTCTAATAGTAATACCATTCTAACCTGTTCAAACTGTATTTAAACATGATTATATAGAATATAATTCTCAACATCAGTAAAAAGAATGAAATAATTTTATTGTTATGTTTTGTGCTTTACTGATTCACAATTAAGGTGGAAAATAAAGGTTTTGGGTTTACTGTATTTTGTTGATGTTGAAATGGATTTATAAACATATGGTATCGAAAAAAGTATCGTTAAGAATTGGTATCGAAACTGAGGTATCGAAATTGGCACCGGATCAAAAGATTTTGAACAATGCCCAGCCCTAATCTTTTAGTATGTAAGCTGCACAATCTTTTATACTTGAGGCCCCAGGTTAGATCTGTGCGGTCCACCCACTGTAATTTTGGTTAGGCGCCTGAATTGAGTGCCAGGTTAGTTTGTGTTGTGTTTAGGTAGTTAGGACAGGTTAGGGGTGGTGTTAATAATATTCTTTCTTTGATTATGAACCGCACAGCCTCTTCTCCCAACTATATTTTACTGTGGCTATAAATAAAAGCAGTTTCTGAAATGGTACTTTGTGGTCAGTGTCCTTACTTGTACCCACGACTCCATACCTCTTCTACTGACCGCAGGGTATCCTTGGGCAGTGGGATTGACATCCCCTCCCCTTCCAGGGGAGCCAAAGGTAACAGTAGTAACAAACCTTTAAAAATAAATGTATAGCTACCAATGACTATGCCTAAGAGTGCCAACAGAAGCCTAGCCAACCCTGGCATATAATGTGCAATCATATGTAAGGGCTTCGAAATTTAAAAATAAATCTTAATGCTCCATGATATAGGGTATCTATTGATCTCAAACACTGAGCAGAAGCATTCATATATAACAATTTCTTCTAAAAGAAAAACTGTAATGATTCACCCTCCTCTGCCCTTGCTTTGGGTATATGTGCCTTTTAGTTGTTCAGTGTCTTGTATTTAGTTTTAGTCTTTTTCTTGTATTCCTTGAGTATGTTCAGTTTAGTCCATTCCAGGTCTTTTACACCTTTTACTTTAGTTTCTCCTTTAAGCATCAGGCCCCTGTTTGGTTTTTCCTGTCCTCAGTTTTCCCTCTCTTTTGTCACATGTTTAAGTTACCCTTTTGTTTGTTTCCATCACAGCTGTACTTCCTTTGTTATTAGTCCCCTATTTACTTCTAGGGCCCTATCTTACACCCAGCACAATTGACTTTTTACACCAATGCATGTTTCATTCCTATCATGCACCCGATGCATATGGGACTTTTCCCTCTACAGATGCGCGTCGGTAAATTAGGGAATGAACTTGCGTTCGTTGGGTGGTTCAGCGAAAAGAAGAGGCGTGTTCCGGCGCAAACTTTCCCTGGTGCTATCTTGCAGTTACCGAAAACATTTACGCCACTGACCAGGATAAACCTGGTTAAAAGTCAGTGGCGTGTTATTCAGATGTTATTTTAAGGGCGCATGTTTGGCCATATAGTAGTGTGTGCAAAACGCGCATACAGTTTTCTTCTCTCATCTACACAAATGCAAGTGAGATATGCAAGGGTTTTAGGAGATGGAAACTTGCTAATAGGTTGTAATACAGATGTGGAGTTGGAAAAGGCAAGGAAAATGACTACTGTTGGGAAGGTCAAAATATCCCGGGTTGTAAAGGTGGGGGAAAAGATGTTCAGTGGCTGTAAGTGGGGGATTTTTGGGATTCCTCTTGTGTGTCGGTACAAAGGTGTTGCTGGAGAACTTGAAGGTGAGGAATGAGTCAATAAAGGATGTGAAAAGATTGACAAGTGGAGTGGAAAAAAAGGAGATTTAAGTTATCTTGATAGAGTTTGAGGGAGAGCTGCTACCAAAGGAGGTGTATTTTGGATTTATGACGTATAATATAAGGGAGTTTGTACCAAAGCCTATGAGGTGTTTCAATTGTCAGGAGTTTGGACATGTGGCCAAACTGTGTAAGTGTAAGAGGAGATGCACTAGGTGTGGTGGAGATCATGACTGAGTGAAACCAAGGTTTTGTAACTGTTGAGGCAGTCATAGTGTTGCTTACGGGGGATGTAAAGCGGTGATAAAGGAGGTGGAGGTGCAACAGATAAGGGTAAAGATTAGAGTGTCATACGCTGCAGCAGTCAAGATGGCAGGTCAGAAAAGACAGAAGGAGGGGGAAGATGGCACAGAGCTAGAGCTGTGGAAAATAATGATTGGAGAGAGTCATAAATGTGACATGGGAGATTCAATCTAAAACGGAAAGGATACAGATTATTGTGAAGGCAGCTGAACACCATTTGGGTATGAGAGGATTCAAATGGGAAGAGGTGAATGATGACCTCAGGGTGCAGTCCAGTCAAGACTTTATATAAACTGTAATGTTAATTCTACAATGGAATGCACAAAGTTTATTATCAAATGGACAAGATTTCAAACAGTTTATTGTTAGTAGAAGTGAGAAACCAAATATTGTCTGTATTCAAGCGTCCTGGTTAAAGTCTGGATCATACACCAAAGGCATATGAGAAAACATAGGCTTGGACAACAGGCAAGAATCATGACATGCAATAACAATGACTAGCAAGGGAACAAACACAGAGGAGAACTTAAATAGAGGACTAATAACTAAGGGAGTGCACCTGTGAAAGCAAATAACAGAAAGGATTGGATAACCAGGCCATGTGCGTAGATCATGTGACCAGGGAGCGGAAACAAATGACACCAAACTAAATTCAAGGAATGAGGACATAACACTTAAGGGAGAAACCAAAAAGCTGGAATGGATAACCTGAACACAACCAATGAACACAATATAAGGACTAAACTAAACACATACACAGATACACATGGGGAATCCTGACAGGTATTTGGCAGTGAGGAGGGACAGAAGGGAAGGGAGAGGTGGAGGGTGTATCACTTTTGTAAAGCAAGGTATTCCCTGCAAAGTGCTAGGTCTAGGGAGTGAGCAGCATATACTAATATGCGGTAGTAGAAGTGTGGGCTGAAAGAATGAAGTTGGTAATTGTAAATTATTATAATCCCTGCAATAGATTGGAGGTAAACATGTTTGAGGAGGTAGAAAGTTATGTGGTGCAGTGATTTTAATGGGCACGACGTGTTGTGGGGGAGTGACAGAACAGATGGCAATGGGGAGGTCATAGAGGAATTGTTAGATGAGGAGAAACTAGTGTGTTTGAATGATGTTAGTAAAAAGAGAATAGATATTAACGTGGGTAAAGAGTCTGTACTTGATCTCACATTGGTATCTAGTAACATTGCACCGTTATGTGAGTGGTCAGTGTATCAGGAAGGAGCTATAGGAAGCCACCATTATCCGGTCTGGTGCAAGGTAAATATGAATATCTCCTTGGTAAGCGAATCATCTGGTGGGAAGTCGATATTTAGAAAAGCTAATTGAAGTAAATTTATGCAGGTCAGTGATAAGCAGTGTTGGGTAACGCTACTTATTCGTTACATTCCAGTTACATGTTGAGTTCACAAGTTTTGGGAAGACCCTACGTAAGACAAAATGATCATGTACATGGAGTTCATATCTTAAAAGTAACCTATAAAACAAATAGAAAGATTAAAGAAAATATAAATCATGGTCACCAGTAAGATATGAACTCCATTTACCTGATCATTTTGTCTTAATAAGGGACTTCCCAAAACTTGTGAACTCAACAAGTAACTGGAATGTAACTGTTCAAGCTACTTTACCCAACACTGGTAATAAGGGTTTGAATCAGAGTAATAGAGAAATTACTATAGAAGCACTTGATAGTAACGTTAAGATGAGTATAATATCAGATATATTAGAATCCATCCTTAAAAGTAAAGGACATCAGAAGAGGAAAGTAGTGCCCTGGTGGGATGATAGGTGTAAAGAAGCTGTGAAAAATAGGAACAAGGCTTTCAGAATAGTGAAACGGACTCATAATTTCCTAGATACAGTACAAGCAAACCCAGGCAATAGTGAATAGAGGAGGACAATAAGACATACAAAAAGAACACATTGGAGGAATTGTTGTAATACGATTAGCAGTTCAACACAGGTGGGAGCGGTGTGGGGTATGATTAAAAAGATGGGAGGAGACAGTGTAGTGGAAGTAGGAAATGTTTACAGGACAGATATGCAGATATTAAGAGCTGGCACCTGGCTGGCTTCTGAATTCTGTCATTGAACACACACCAGAATTCACCAAATCTGAGTTTGAACAAGCAACAACAGCTCAGCTACAGGGGTTGAATGGTGGAGGTGAAACTACGCTAGCGCAACCATTAAAACAGCTAGCCAACCAAAAGTTATCACGTTGCTCATTTTGCCACGGGGCAGGCCACACAAAGGCAGACTGCCACCGGAAAAACCAACAGGGCAATTCTGATCGAAATAAGCATAGTGGAGACACCAAATGTAATGCTAAATCTTATGCTAACTGTCTGCTAGACAAAGTAAGAGAAGTGCTTTATCAATCGAAAGTGCGACGTCCACATGCTTCAAAAATACAACTTGTCAGAATTGTAAAAAACTCTCATGAACAGGATTCTGCATTCATATCAGATCCCACTAAAACACTCTCAACCTATACTAAATAGGGATACGCCACCCCCATGTCTGCACATGGAGCTTCGGCTCTGAGCAGCAAAATTATACGAGTTGAGGCTACTAGCTTGGGGGGTCAGCTATCAAATGTCTTAACTGAAACAGGAACTATACAATCCTGTACTAATCTCATTTTACCTCTGAGTAAAAAAATCACTTATACAGGTGATTCTAGGAATCAGCTTCATGTTTCAACCATGGATTTCCGAGAATCACATCAGGAGTTATGGGTCTCTGATGATGATCTTCTGGCTAATTTGAAACAAGTTTCATTGTTCACTACAGTACCAGGGAATGTTCATGCTGGTCCTCAGAGAAAACAACATTTCCCAGAAAGCTGTGCCTTCATCAGCCAGGCCTGACTGCTGAACTAGCACCCAGTGACAGTACCTGCGTGGGGGTGCTGCAGATGACCAGGGAGGATCAGACCCTCTGAGGGGTCCCTTGAAGCACCAACAGAGGGGCAATACAGGTCCCATTCATCCTGCAAAGCAGGGACACAGGAAGGGTCTGCTTTTGGGGAACAGGTTCTCTGACAGGGGGGAATGCACCCTCACCTGGAATAACTCAGGCAACCCAACCCACAGCACATGTATTGTCCAATCAGATCACCCCTCTCACCTACTGCCTGGACACCAGGACTTAAAGAAGCTCCACTGGGGTCTATGATACCTGGTGGAGCACTTTCAGTTCTAAACAATATTGGAGCATTGCTGGTCATTATCTTTGTGTGTTTTAATTATTCCCTCCTAAACAGGCCTTAGTATCAGTCCTCTGGACTCTGGAAGCCTGAAAGGTGACCGAACCTCCTGCCTCAGATAGGACAGCGAGTAGGAGCTTAACCATGCTCTAGGCTGAAAGAGATGAGTATATATATACAATGGGTCATACACCACATACATTTATCTAGAACAAGTAGAGACATGGCCCCCTGGGGTTATCTCAGGACCAAATTATGCTACACATATTCGCTAACATAGAATCCACTCATCTCCCAGTCCGCATAGTCAAGGAATGTTTTTTCCACACACAAAGAAATGGATACTATTTTCCAGCATCCATGCACATACACCAACATTTCAGGTTCCAATACTGGACTACCCAGGCAATCCCTATTCCATTAATAATAATGTCACTACACAAAGGTGTTACAACACAACAGTTCTGTTGGCTGCCACCAACATGCTGCAAACATGTTGCTGCACCCAATAGAACACATCATGACATTGTCATTGCCTTGCAAAACATAACTGTCCCTAAAGGTGACTTTTCAGAACAGATGTTTTTATCTGGGCAGAACACAGGGCAGGTATGTACTGTGTTGGTTTGTGTGACTCTAAACCACCCTGGATTCACGCAAAAGATGATCCAGGGACTACAGGTATATTTTACCCAGGGGTGGTAAAAGTACTCAAAAGTTATACTCAAGTAAAAGTATATATACCTAAATAAAAAAAGACTCCAGTAAAAGTAGAAAGTCCTCCATTCAAACAACACTCGAGTAAAAGTGTCTGATTTAAAATGTACTTAAGTCCCGAAAGTAGAAGGTTAATATTCAAATGAACTGTAAATATCAATAATTAAGCAGCTCAATTGTTTTGGGAGTGATATGCAATGTTTTAATTGAACAAATGATAAGATTAGATAATACAATTAAGAATTATTTAGATTTGCAATCATAAGAGTCAATGAAGCAACTTAATGAAGCACCTTAACTCACTATAGGGTTTTAACTAAGTTCCATAACATTAGCTGCATCAAACAGAAGATGTATTAGAATATCAATGAGTAAGAACCACCTCTTTAAGTTGAAATATCTTCAAACACACCATTAAGCTACACAGACTACTATTTAAAGTTGTAAAAGCTTCCGTTCAGCTTTTCCAGAAGCTGATTTTCAAACTTGCTAGATGGTGTGATGTACGAGCTGGTGTGGCACAGGGAAAATACATATTTGTGTTTTTAAAGTATTTTTCTTTCTTATAAAAATCAATGCAAAGGTTATATATCAACAGTCAACATAGTTACATTTAAATGTGGCAAATATAGAGTATGGTCTGCTGTTATTTTGTGACCTGTTTAATGTCATGATGGTGTGCAGTGAGAAGTTTTCATAGTAAATATTATACCGCAAAGAACAGTTTGGGAAACACTGAGCTAACGTTAGTGTGGCAAACCTGACAGCTTTTCCAAGTCTACCCGGGACCGTATCATTCATGATCAATTGGCAGCATGCAGGGAGAAACAGCTTACTAGCTTGATTCTCTCCTGCATTCAGCTTACGTTTTCATCACACACAACCCCAAATCTGCCACCGTTAGCTATCATGCATTAACTACATTGACTATTGTCAAGAGCTGCACCTTTACCTGTTTCAGCTGTCATTTTCCACATCACAATGGCGAACTGACTGCTATGTGCGCGTATGCTGGCAAAGAGCTCACACATTCTTTGTTTAAGGTCTTCATTGTTTTGGAAAGCCAGTGGAATAAATACTTGGAGCGGGCTTGGGGAAAATGTATCGTAGTAAAAAGTAAACTTTGTCTTTAAAATTGTAGTGGAGTAAGAGTGAAAGTAGATCCAAATAAAACATACTCAAGTAAAGTAAATATCCCCGAAAAAAAATACTTAAGTAATGAAGTATTTTTACTTCATTACTTACCACCACTGATTTTACCTCACTACATGGGCCATCACGGTCCAACACAGTGACAAAAAACATATCCTGTCCCTAACAGGGGTCATGTTAATGGAGACATTAACAATTCCCCGCTACATTAATGCATATTTAGGTATGGTCATACAACCACTCCAATGTCTTGTCAGCATTCAAGGCTCATTGCAGCAGTGATGACAGAACAAACAACAGGTTTAGAGACACACTGTGGACCTGACTTCATCAGTACCAGGACAGACTAGCTGTTTACGCCACTCACTCATTAGGTGTGGCCTAAATTCAGATGTTACTGGCCTCTTAGGGACTCATTTTATAAAAACTATAATGTAACTAACATTTACATGTTCCCAGCCTCTGACACATGTAAATGACATCGTCATATCAGTCGAGTCAGATGCGGGAAACCTTTAAATTTAGCCAAATGGTTTTTAGTCTGACATTCTCAACAAAACAACATTTTTGGATTGTAGAATGTATGCACAGGGTGTGTTTACTGCAAGAGTTATTGGATCTCTCCATACCATGCAGTCAATTATATTATTGCTTCCTTTCAACTAGAAAGGGTTCCAGGCTGACAATATACAGAATTTACCATGAAGAACTGGTGACCACTGTGATGATGTACAATTCCAGAAAGGGTGCTAACTGTAATTTATTTTCTATGTAACTTTCCTTTTGTCCCACCCAAGCAGGTGTTCCCCAACTCCTTCACAATTTATCCTCTAGGCCTGGCCGTTAAGGACCAGGTAGTCATATTGGATGCCTTCACTGGCTATTTGTTGGGGAAAATGGGACTGACATGTTGGTAACTACAAGGTCTTGTTGTCATGAAACTGCTAGTATGTTATTTGCATTTGTCCAAGAACTGTACATTCATTACATGGCTATGCTATCCCTGTGCCTCAAACCCAATGGTATGTTATTAGTGGAATTAACTCTCTCAAACGGAGGACTACCATGTCCAGCTAACCACAATTCCTGTGTGGAAGTAACTGAGGATGTCACATTGGGACAGTTGCACTCTTCAGGTAGAGCACCCATGGACACGTGATATTGCACCCTGGTGGGGGGACACAGTCTAACCGGAAGCACCTGGTTGCCGCCGGGAGGATGACACAGTGACTGCTTTACAGGACACCAACTACCACCAGCAGAGGTCCTGAGCAGCACCTCCACCTGGCCACCATCCATTAAGACAGCTGGTGGGTCTACATCTATCATCAGCCACATACATTTCAGATCCTTAAAGGGAAACTTCACCCTACAGCTATCTGGAGGTGCTAGTAGCTTCTCCCAGACATTTGTATAATAGTGAGATATGTTTCACCCATGCCTGGCTAGTGTAGGAGCAAGATTTGAAATTTTGCGGGGAATTTTCACACGCTAACATCACCGTGTGTATCGAATGGACTTTGGAGATAGGAAAAATTAATATAGGCATGTATTCTGTCGCGAAAATAAGCATACCTCTTATACTGATCTGGCTTTCAAACCTACTCATTAAAGCCTCGGTTGTCCTTGATTTTTTTAAGGTATAGCTTGTCTTTCTGTGACGTTTCTATCAGCCGTTTTAATGCTAAACAGACGAGGTGGTATGATTTTTTCAGTATGTATAGAACTACAACGCTGGCTTCCTTGTTCCAAGCCCCGCCCACCCTGCATGTTCTCTGGATTCTGTGAAACAGTTCGTAACCAAAGTCGCTTGTAACACAATTGCTACTAACCTAGGATGTGCAGATGAGGAATTTTACAACTTGCTTTTACATTCTGAGTGACATCCAACCATACATGTTTGCGCCCGAGTACACCAAAGAACACTTACAACAAATGGAGTTTGATATTCAGCTTCAACAAGGCAGCCTATTGTAAAGTGTGAAAGATTACTCCTTCTTTTTGGGCTTGCTTGTAATTTCTGCAACCAGGTACAGAACACCAAACAGGCATGATGAATAGAAATTAGACTACAAAAACAAATATGTATAACTTTCTAGCGTCAAGCTCTACAGAGGTGTGCTGTTGAATTGCCCATGTTCTGTGTTGGTGCGTTCAAACGGGGACGTGCAATAAATTTGCTCGGAATTCTGGGAGTTGTGGTAGCTCAAGTTTAGACAGATACAGAAGCACCCCAGTAGATGCAAAAGGAACTGAAATATACTATCGGCTTTTCTCTGATATATTGAAAAAGAACAAATGTGTATATGACATAAATCATCTATGGTAACGTTTGTATATGTTATACTATGAATCCGATTTACTGTGGAACAGTCCTTTAACTAACAACAAAGACTTCCATGTGCTACCCCACACCTATCCTTCCCGGAGTTGCTTCCTTAGAGATGCAAATACAGAGGATGAAGGGAGGTGTGAAGTATCACCCCTCTCCCTGGACCACACAGCCGGAATGTAAAGACCAACTGAACAAATAATGTAAAACACCAGCCAAATACTATATAGTTGGCTGGCCAGAATATGGAGGAAAGTTCCACAGAGTCAAATGTATGTTTCCCCCCCTGGGGTGGGACATTTTAATTTCATGTAAATGTACACAGCCAGTTCCTTTGTACTCAATGTAAATGTTTACAGCCGGTCTTTGGTACTGATTGTACAGTGCCTTGCAAAAGTATTCGGCCCCCATGAACGTTTTGACCATTTTCAACATTTCAGGCTTCAAACATAAAGATAGAAAACTGTAATTTTTTGTGAAGAATCAACAACAAGTGGGACACAATCATAAAGTGGAATGAAATTCATTGGATATTTCAAACTTTTTTAACAAATAAAAACTGACAAATTGGGCGAGCAAAATTATTCAGCCCCTTTACTTTCAGTGCAGCAAACTCTCTCCAGAAGTTCAGTGAGGATCTCGGAATGATCCAATGTTGACCTAAATGACTAATGATGATAAATAGAATCCACCTGTGTGTAATCAAGTCTCCGTATAAATGCACCTGCTCTGTGATAGTCTCAGAGGTCTGTTGAAAGCACAGAGAGCATCATGAAGAACAAGGAACACACAAGGCAGGTCCGAGATACTGTTGTGGAGAAGTTTAAACCTGGATTTGGATACAGAAAGATTTCCCAAGCTTTAAACATATGCGCAAGCGATAATATTGAAATGGAAGGAGTATCAGACCAAAGCAAACCTACAAAGATCCGGCCGTCCCTCTAAACGTTTAGCTCATACAAGGAGAAGACTGATCAGAGATGCAGCCAAGAGGCCCATGATCACTCTGGATTAACTGCAGAGATCTACAGCTGAGGTGGGCGAGTCTGTCCATAGGACAACAATCCGTCGTATAGTGCACAAATCTGGGACCGGTTCCCCGATAACGTTCACTCTTAGCCCGCTAAGAAGACTCAAAAAGATATATCTTACCGAAGTTGTTTATGTTCTTAAGTGTGTTCCCCGAAGTCTCCCTTAGGAAGCTTCTTAACACGCTGCCTCTTAAGTGCGATGTTACAAAGGCGCTGTCCCAAGGGAAGGGGCTGAATTAGTTTGCATCGATTGCTCAGGAATCGATTTTTCACTTCACCGCGAAGGTGCATATGGCGTTAAGAAAGACAACACGTTCTATGTAAATGAAACATTCCTCAAATTATTCCAGTAACATTTATTTTAGTATAGTTTAAGTTATCAGTAAAATATAGACTACTAATTCAATTATCAAATTGTCAGTAATGTGTTCACATGAGATGTTGTTACTGGTAGACGAACCGGGTATCCCTCGCTAACCATCCACCCTCCTCCTTTGTACGTGCATTTTCATTAAAAATACTTGATCATCAACAAGATTGTATGTCATTCTGTCATCCTTAATGAGTCAACAATTGATTCTCTATTGCCATTGGAAACCTATGCATAAAACCTTGCTCTATCTATGAGATACCTTATTTATCCACAAGGAAATTAAGCAGTGTCAATCTAAGTGCACATTCATATATAAAGGCTCCTTTGAAGAGGCTGCGTAAAGACATTAGTTCATAATGTACATTATCTGTGTGTTTGACGATCCGTAAGGCTACGCGTAAGGCTATGCATGAGGCAAAGCAGCAGAAAGGGAATCCTCTGACAACCATGTGACCTGCGATCAATCCCCAATAAATTAATAAAGATGAATCAGCAATGTGACGTGCTAATTTGGGCATATGTCAACTTTTGACTGAGAAATTCCGCCGCGTTAGCCTGGCAAGCGCAGGTCTGAGAAGGTCCAGCACCTCTATAATGACTTGTCTTGGGAGGCAATTTTTTTTTAATATAGCCACGTCAGGCAAAATGTCAAAAGGGCTTAAGTTTTGCCGAATAAAACAATTGACATGGACTAAACGGCTCCGCTGCCGGCGCCGTCTTTGATTCAATACAAGGACACGTTGGATCGCTGCCATAGTTGGTGGTTTACTGGACACCACCATGCTTACCCATTTATAGATCTTCGCCATTTAGAGCCAAATTGTTTGCCAGACTTTAATTATCAAATATGATTGCCAATTTAAACGCTTTAATTACATTACGAAATTGCCTATAGGCTAATTACCACATATTAGTTCTGATACCAAATAAAGTCAATTTCATAAATAGGCCTGTATCCATTGCGAACATATTTTATTATAGTTATAAAATGTCCATAAAATCATTGTTGTAGTGGCGGCGACTAGCGGCTAGAGCTCAAACAACGCTAAGAGAGAGCTTACGAATGGTCCAGACCAACCTTACAAAAGTGTGACTTACAGAAGATATAATTAGCGTACAAACGTTTCGGGAACCGTGCCATTGGGTTAAGAGAGAGGTTAAGGAATAGGTTAAGAACTACTTAGCGATAAGAACGTTTTGGGGAACCGGGCCCTGGCCTTTATGGAAGGCAAGGAGTGGCAAGAAGAAAGCCATTTCAGAAAGATATCCATAAAAAGTGTTGTTTAAAGTTTGCCACAAGCCACCTGGGAGACACACCAAACAAGTGGAAGAAGGTGCTCTGGTCAGATGAAACCAAAATCGAACATTATGTTTGGCGTAAAAGCAACACAGCTCATCACCCTGAACACACCATCACCACTGTCAAACATGGTGGTGGCAGCATCATGGTTTGGGCCTGCTTTTCTTGAGCAGGGACAGGGAAGATGGCAAAAATTGATGGGAAGATGGATGGAGCCAAATACAGGACCATTCTGGATGAAAACCTGATGGAGTCTGCAAAAGACCTGAGACTCGGATGGAGATTTGTCTTCCAACAAGACAATGATCCAAAACATAAAGCAAACTCTACAATGGAATGGTTCACAAATAAACATATCCAGGTGTTAGAATGGCCAAGTCAAAGTCCAGACCTGAATCCAATCGAGAATCTGTGGAAAGAACTGAAAACTGCTGTTCACAACCACTCTCCATCCAACCTCACTGAGCTCATGCTGTTTTGCAAGGAGGAATGGGAAAAATGTCAGTCTCTCGATGTGTAAAACTGATAGAGACATACCCCAAGCTACTTACAGCTGTAATCGCAGGAAAAGGTGGCGATACAAAGTATTAACTTATTTTGCACGCCCAATTTTTCAGTTGTTTTTTTGTAAAAAAAAATTTTAATATCCAATAAATTTTGTTCCACTTCATGATTGTGTCCCACTTGTTGTTGATTCTTCACAAAAAATTACAGTTTCATATCTTTGTGTTTGAAGCCTGAAATGTGGCAAAAGGTCGAAAAGTTCAATGGGGCCAAATACTTTCGCAAGGCACTGTATGTGACCTAAAGTCTGTGAATAATGTAATCGATGTAAATTTGTCAAAAGCGGTCCTTTGTTTCCACTTTCGATGACCAGTGAAACGTAATTCCCATTGGGTTTGAACGGGAAGGGAGGAGCACTTTTTCGGTCGGAAAATAAAGTCTATGTTCAACTAAGTTCGAGGAGTCAATCGTAACTGATACTCCTGGCATACGTTTTCGTTGACATAGTGCTGTGTGTTAGAGTAGATTAATTACATTTAAACTGTATAATCATCATTCTCCATGCTTCTCATTAAGCACATTATTTATCTGTTTAACTCAGAACATTGCCCCAAGGGAAAAGGAATTATACCAATTATTAATGTATTAATTTCATGTGCATATTATCGGTAATCTTCTATTTCCCTAACTACAACAGATGTATGTGGCATTATCCAGTTCTGACTGAAGGGAATGAGAGAGCAGTAACTTTCGCCCGTTTTCAGACATACTACATCTGCAGTGCGGATGCAGTGCGTGTTGCAGTTAGTATGCGGTGTGGAAGCATGACAAGGCATTGTGCTTTCACACATCACATATTTGCAGTGCGCTACTGATCCGAAGTTTCTGTGTTCCACAAATTCAAAAATGGGTAAGTAATTGTGATCATACAAAATGTCTACATTTTACATTGAACACCTGCAGCAGCAGTGCTACGGTGTTCCCCCGACCCCCCACCCCAAAATATATATCATACATTTCTTGAAGGGGAAAAAGTCATAGGCCTATCTGTTCGCATTTTGAAATCTTTGGACTATACTGATTTTATTTTTTATTTCTTGACCTGTAATTTAGTAACTGTAGAACACATTACCTATAATTATAGTATGATGAAATATATGATGAAATTATTACAATTTTTTTGACTTTTTACCGGATACATGCGTCCGCATAGTGCAGACTTGACACACGTGCTTCCACAAGGTAAGACCGTTATTATCGTGTTGTAGTAGTAATAGATAACTTTATTGTCCCCATGGGCCATTTGGGTTTGCGGCACAGTTCGTGTTTGTGGCACAGTTTGTGGCACAGTTGAGCTACTTGTTCGATTGGGAACTTCAACTTCCGGTTGTACAATGGCACGGTGTCACAACGCACAAGTTGAATAAGGCTGGATGTCCACTGAACATGTCAGATTTTAAAGCACGTTACTTTTTACCGGATATATGCATCTGCATAGTGCAGACTTGAAGCACATTTGCTTCAGAAAGGCAAGACCGTTACTATCGTGTTGTGCTACTCGTTCAATTGGGAACTCAATCTTCCAGTTGTACAACGGCACGGTGTTGCAACACACAAGTTGGATAATTTGAACGTATGCGCCACACAGAGCGCACCGCATTGCAAGCTCGCAAGGCAAACGGATCCTTGCGGATCTCTCCATTGACAATAAATGAATTCCGGCAAAACGCAACGCATTCGACGTGTCCAGTGGACATCGCGCCTAATTCGAAAGTATGCGACACACCGTTCGCACCGCATTGCAAGCCCGCATGTCAAACACATTCTTGTGGATTGTTCCATTGACAATGAATGACTTCCAGCGCAACTAGGGGCGGACTGGCCATCTGGCATACCGGGCAGTTTCCCGGTGGGCCGACGTTCATTTTGGGCCGACACAACTGCCAAAAAAATATTTTTTGTAATTAAAAAAAATAATGAACCATGGAACCAGCCAATAAGGCCTAGATCAGCGGCCCATTGTTTTTTCAATTGACACTGGGCTGCTGGCCAAAACACTTTAGTCAAAAAATATCACATATTGGCTAGGTTTTTTCTGACAGACACAGGCCATTTAACACGTAGCTCAGCGGCCCATTGGTTCAGGCATGGTTCTAGCAGGAACTCTGATTTGTCCTTTCAGAATAATAGCGCTTGTTTTAATTCATTTCAATAATCATTGTGAAGTCATTACAAAGCTAGTGAATTGTAACCAAATGTAATTGTATTGTGTGTAAAGAAACAAGAGTATATGATTTCAAAAAAACATTTAACATATTATCAATTACAACGTTTCTTTGAAAACAGTAACAAATACATTGTACACAGAAATTGATGGAATATATTGTAAGTGTCTCATGTGAAAACACGATTACATTTGAAAAACATTCACTAGAGTCTGTTTTATTTAACAATAGACTATTTTTAGGAACACAAGAACATAGACCCAGTATCTATGCAATGAATAAACAATGATTATTGTAAAGAATTTCACTTTTGGTGCTATAAAATGACTCACCCTCCCCATATCCAATGCTCCAGTTGAAAGAGTATTTTCTCAAGTCATACTGCTGAAAGATGACCTACAAAACAGGATGGGCTTACCGTTTCTTTCAAGGTTGATGCACGTGCGCACAGGTCGTGCCACAATGGATTGACAGCTACATTCCGTCTGCCCAGAAAGTTGTTGAGGAAATTTGAATCCAGTATAGACTAGAGCTTTTGTGTTAATCGAAATATTCTCAATAACAATCGTTCAAAGCAATCTTCATGAAAACATACCCTCCTAACTGTCTTACAGGGAATAACCTAGCTCAGGCAGTTTGACCTGTGAGTTTTTGTGAATAACATGTTATTCAGAATAATTTCATCAACACACCATTGTTCATGTAATTGTGTTCATCAAATGATTCTAAACAACAATTATGCAAAGTGATTCTGATCAAAACTCCAGGCCCATCCGCCTGTATTAGACCTAATTGTTGTAAATCACAGGTGTCAAACTCAAGTTTGCTATTATATTTGGTAGATATGTGTAAAGATGACCCGCCATGCATGAACGTTCTGCTTCTGCAAAGAGCACACTGACACCCCTGTTCTAAATAATATGTTCAACGCGATTTTCATGAAAAAGTTAGGCTTAACTGCCTGTCTCAGGGAAGAGCTTAACTCCTTGGTATTAATTGTTCTAAATCACCAGTGTCAATTTCAAGTTTGCCTTTAGCCTATACTTTTCTGATTTTTAAATGTATTCAACACCACTTTGTTTGGAAAACAGTGATCATCGGATCATCCTTTCTCATGTCAGTTTATAAACTGCTATTTTTATCAATCACTGATCAACCTGTTACCATCCTTCGCTCTCTCTCTCTCTGTCTCTCTCTCACACACACAGAGACAAAATGTCCTCTCCTGATTTTTTTTAAAGGATTTATATAATGAGTTCAGCATCATGCTTTTTGATTGGTTAAGTTTACAATTTATTCAACACCACTTTTTTGAAATACAGTACTCATTACATGGCGTTATTAGTTTTAAGGAGTAGGAGTTGGTATACATAATCAGGGGAGCGCAAGGACAGGTGGTATTTGTGATCTTGTGGTGGGCCGGTCTGGGCCAAAATGCCAGGGACGATTTTTGGTCCCAGTCCACCCCTGGGTCGCAACGCAACGCATTCGACGTATTCAGTGGACATCCCGCCTACGGCGGCATGTCCACTGGACACGTCAAATTTTAGAACATGTTACTTTTTACCGGATATAAGTGTGCGCATAGTGCGGACCTGAAGCAAATTTGCTTCCGCAAGGCAAGACCGTTACTGTCATGTTGTGCTACTCATTCTATTGGATACTCCAACTTCTGGTTGTACAACACAGTGTCAAAACCCACAAGTTGAATAATTTGAACGTATGCGACACACAGAGCGCACCCCATCGCAACCCTGCAAGGCAAACGCATCCTTGCGGAATGCTCCATTGACAATTTAGGACTTCCAGCGCAACGCAACGCATTCGACGTGTCCAGTGGACATCCCACCTAACATGGGCATGGAACAAAATACGGGCCGCATACACACTGCAAATGGAGTATGTCTGAAACGGGCGTAATAAAAAATGGCAGAGTTGATTGTAAATAATTTGTCGGATGTTGAAAGAAGAGGAAGGGAAAAAACTAAATCAGGCAACATGGAGGCTCTATGCCGGAGAGGAGATATTGATGATGGAATAAATGTCCCTTTTAGTATGGGGGAATTAAGAAAGGCACTAGATCAGTCGGGAATGAATGCACCTGGGAAAGATGAGGTTTAAGTTTTGGAAGGTTGGAGAAAATGTTTGGGATATATACTAAAATTTGAGAGGATGGTAGACTGCCAGAGAGTTTGAAAGAGGCAATAATTGTCCCTATAAGGAAACCAGGTAAAAATTAATGCAGGCCTGGGAATTACAGACCAATTGCATTGACGTCACACTTGTGTAAAATAATGGAGCGTATGATAAATGAAAGGTTAATGCATTGATAAATGAAAGGTTAATGCACCAAGTAGAGGCATGGTGGCGCCTTACCAAAGTGGGTTCAGGTAAACAGGTAGGAAAGTAATTGGTCCAGTACTTTGTCTAGAGGATGACATAAGGGAAGCCCAAGTAAATAGAGAGACAGTAGTAGCAGTTTTTTTGATGTGGAGAAAGTATATGATATGTTATGGACAGAGGGGCTTCTAATAAAGTTGCATAACATTAGAGTTGGAGGGAAAATGTTCTATTGGATAAAATTTTTTTTGGATAAAAGGACTATTCAAGTGAAAATAGGGTCAGAGCTTTACAACAGCTATGGGGAGTGTAGTAAGTCTGACATTTTTTCTTTTATGATTAATGATGTGTACATAAATATTCCAATGGCAGTGGGTAGATCACTGTTTGCAGATGACAGAGCTTTGTGGAAAAGAGGGAGAAATGTTGACTATTTGATAAGGAAATTGCAGGAGGCAGTCACGCGAGTTGAAGAAATCGGGAACAGCATGGGATTTTAAATTCTCTTAAAAAAATCAAAAGTTATTTTCTTTACAAGGAAGAAACTCCAGGAATAGTCGGTTTTATGGGTGTGTATTTTGATACGAGACTGACATGGAAAGAACATGTTAGGCATTAGTAAATGTAAAAAAGTTATTCATGTTATAAGATGTCTTGCAGGTTTGGAGTGGGGAGCGGAAATATATTTATCAGACCTTAATAAGATCAAGGTTTGATTATGGCAGTATTGTATATTGTTCAGCAGCTAAATCGGTACTCTCGGATCTGGATGTTATTCAGGCACGTGCTTTGAGGATTTGTGTAGGGGCGATGAAAACTGCTCCAGTATGTGCTCTTCAAGTTGAGGCAGGGGAAATGCCACTGTAGCTTCGCAGGAAACATCTTATGGCCAATTATTGAATTTAAGGTGTCATGATGAGTGGCATCCTACTAAGAGGGTCTTGGAGAATTGCTGGGAAAGGGGTAAAGTGTAAAAGTTGAGTTTTGTATGGAAGGCTTGAACATCGCAGAGCAAATGAAAGTCCAAGATGTTGAGTTCCTTCTGATTATCTAAGTGTGTATGCAGTTGAACTGATAGGACTTTTATTAGCATTACAATGGGTGGTAGAGGTGATGGTGAGTAAATTGCTCATCTGTAGCGATTCAGTGTCAGCACTATCAAGTATCAACGCAGGATCAGCCAGGAATCATCAAGATCTGGTATATGAAATTTTGTTTACAAATTCAAGGCTAGCTGATCAGGGTAAAACTGTGGTGTTCATGTTGGTGCCTGCCATAGATTGTATAAATCACTGGATATAACCATGTGTGACGTCACCCATTGGTTTGTGAAGATCTGATTTGGGTCATCGAGCGCAGACATCTTGGTTGCAGATGTGACGATTTTAGATGAGAGGGAGGAGTAATCTAGCTAGCTAACTGCTATTAATTGGAATGCTAACGAAAAACAGTATTAAAACAAAATGTAATGTTACTAACCGGAAAAAGTGAAATGCCAAATCCTTTGAGTGTCTTGTCTTACAACTAAACGCCATAGCCACACCCTAAACAGGGTTTGCTTTATCGCCAATTTTAAAATCAAAGATACCATCATTCTAAAAATGAACATCATGATAAACTGCAGAAGGCTTAAATCTAGCAATTGAAACCATCTACTCATTATGAAAATGTTTACTGAGGTAATAGATCAAGTATATTATGTCTCTTATTCTCATAGACTATTACAGAAACCAAGTTCTTTGGCGTATTGCCCCCAGCTGGAATTCAGATAGAATACAGGTTTGAGGCACTTCCTCATTTGCGTCAATTTTCCAAACCGGATGCTCACCCTGTTGTGCCTGCACATGCAGGAATTCCAGGAAATGAGTGAGTGGATAAATTAGCAAAGGAGGCGGTCAAGTAAGGAGTTGTAGAAATGAATGTTAAACTGTCAAGGTCAGAGTGGAAAAGCATTGTGTGGAGGGACATTTCCAAACAGTGGCAAAACTATTGAAATAGTGGAAATGAAGGCAGATATTTGCATACAATAGACACCCAACTGGACAATGCGGTTTGTGTATGGAAATGGAGACAGTTGAACATGTCCTGATGTCGTACAGGAAATATAATCGAGACAGAGAGGTCATAAAATTTCGAGTGAAATACCAAATAAAAAAAATCCAAAAAAAGAGGTACACAGTCTTGTACCTTTAGATTTTTTTTAGATTTTTTGTTAGTTTTTCACTCTAAATGATATGTTGTATGCTTATGAGTCATAGCTGGTTAGCCTAAGTGTCACAATGTCTGTAGACTGTGTCCTTGTTCTGTGTCACTACAGGGTGGTTTCTCCCCTATGTGTTTTGTTTTGGTTTTGTTTCCCGCTCCTTTTGTCACATGATCCCGTCACATGTTTTGCTTAACCAATCAGTTTAGTTGTTTAGTCCTCACCTGCACATCCTCACCTCGTTAGTTGGTTATTTAGTTCTGTG
>JACXGM010016615.1:0-20323 GCA_016801145.1 Umbra pygmaea | reverse complement strand
AAGAAATATTTTGTTCCGATGGGCTTCTCCCTTGACTGTATGCCTCCATGTCCCACCGATTGTCTGCGAGCATCTACTGGAATATACGGTAATTTCTCTACTGTGCGACAGGAAGTCACGTGGTTATGAGACAGGAACTAGCATACGTTTACAAAAACTGCTGATACGGGGCCATAACGTGGGGTACAAGGTATTGGAGCTTTTTATCCATAGTCCTGTTTCTTTAGAAATAAACAATGGAGAAATAGAGTCTTTAAACGCTTCCGATTTTAATTTATTCGCTGTCAAAGTGACCCCTAAACTCATTGGAATTAATGGAATGCTAACGTGAGCTGATAGCCTGGTAGCATCTGAATCGCTACATTCCAGCCTCGACTTCCGAATGAAAAGCTACTGCCTTGAATACTATCGAGTATGGAAAAATTATTTATCTTTCGATGCCAAATTTCGGTTCCAAAAGTGTCTGTGAGCCAATAATCATTTAGCATACTTGCGTGTAACAACATAGTCACCTGCCATTGGCTATCTAACGCAAATTAAAACACGTCATGTGAACGAGACAGACACCACCACCACGCAGAGGATTTCGGAAGATACTTGCAGTCGTATACCGTTTATAATGTTACTCTTTGACCAGGCAACATATTTGTTTTACCGACGTAACGATAAGGTTAAACATTTTAGAGATACTTGACAGATAAGTGTAATTTCACTACTTAAATCAAACACAGGTTTACTACTGTCGTTGTTGCGCTAATTTCGATTGCGTATCGAAACTCAATTATTCTCCCCATAACGTTGACTATTTCCCCCTTCACATTATCCTCTGCGCGTGTCCACCCTGGTGTTAGGTTTTCATTCACTGTCATTGAGTTTCTCTAATACAAAAGGCAGCAAACATGGAAGTTAATTTGCGCTCTATAGGCTATATGCATTGTGTTTCTCTACCGAACTTGGCCAGCATGCGCTCTGTCATATCGTTCAAATGTTGTAATCCGCTTGATAACGGACAGCTATTAACAATGGTATTTACTCCATTCTAAATTTTACAATCAGACACCGCTTGTTTTTCTCCAATCAATCACTTATCCAAATGCATATAACTTGCTATCACTGTAAAAAAAAATGTTAAATTTACGGTAAAAAACTGGCAATTCTGGTTGCCAGAACTTTACCGTAATAAATACGGTAGAACTTTTTCCACTATTACGGTATAACTTTTTCCACTATTACGGTAACAGGAATTAGTACTGTTGATTTTACAGGCAAGGTCTGTATTTATTGCTATATTTTACCGTAATTTATTTCACCGTATTGTACCGTGAAATTACAGCTTTTTACCATTAAATTAGACAGTGTTTCATTGTGAATTTAACCGTCTAATAATAAATAACTTTAATGTTTAATGATTCACATGTATTTAGTACTAATCAGAATCTGACTGAACTCATATCCAAAGTTGTAATATTTTATCACCCACAACCTGCATTCATAAGATTTGCAATGGTGAATCACTTACTAGTAGACTACGACTAAATCAACTACATTGATGGGAACACACATCTCAGTAATGGTTGGAATAAAGATAACGACATAGAGTTTTTATTAGGTTTGAAAAGTAAAGATTGTTATTATTATTTAATAATGAAACATAAAGTGTTCAATGCATGAATGATTAATGCACAAAATATACTAAAACAAACTTTTCTGAAAAACAAAATGTGCAGCAAAGCATTCTGGGAAATCTTATAAAATGTTGGCTGTTACGTATATTTTACGGCATATTTCCATTATAAACACAGAGCGAGAGTATATTTAACGGTGTAGTAATGTATTTTAACAGAAAAGAGATGCAAAAATGTATATTTCAGCTGATAAATAAATTTACTGTGTTTCACTGTTACAGAAACTGTATTCAACCTTTTTTGAGTTTACGGTCTTTTACCGTCATGATTTGACAGTTTTTCACCGTGAAATCCACAGACATTTTTTACAGTGTAGGCTACTATGTTACTTCGCCTGAAGCAATTCTCTGACAGTCTCGCTAATCAGGCAGCTCTCTCACTCAGGGATAGCAAAGTCGAACTAGCGGGACTGCTGCTGAATGTTATGGCATTGTCCACACGATTGCTCTTGATACAACTTTGTAAAATAACGTTTTTATAAATATATTTGTTTGTCGTTGTTCCACTTTTCTTCCATATCTTACGAAATCTTTGTCTACTCTTTTAGTTTTTAGATTTTGGGTAGATTCTTCTGTAAGAAGAAATAATGTGTTATTAACATGACTAATACCTATGCATATTTCATGAAATAGCCTTCTGCCTGTCTTCACTGCCTGTAATTACTTTGATCATATGGAAACTAAATGTAGCATACCTGGCAATGATTGTGCAAACTGTACCGCACTATTCTCTATATTTTAGGTTTGGTGCAGGCTTCTGAATGCAACTTTTGTCCAATTCACAGGAAAAAATAACGGAAATCACGGAATTTTGGAGAAAAAAAACCCGGAATTGATCAAAAATAAAACGGATTTCATAGGGCCCTGCTATCTATATAAAGGGAGTTATTTTTTTAAAGTAGTTTACCAATATATTTCAAAGGGAGTTATTTTTTCAAAGTAGTTTACCAATATAGCCTCTTAGCCTGGATAACATTTTTATTGTCAGTAAAAATAATTGAAGCCATTATATTGTTATGTTTTGTGCTTTACTGATAAACAATTAAGTGGAAAATAAATGTTTTGTGTTTACTGTACTTTGTTGACGTTAAAATGTATTTTTAAAAATATGGTATCGAAAAAAGTATCGTTAAGGAACCGGTATCGAAACTGAGGTATCGAAATTGGCACCGGATCAAAAAATTTTGAACGATACCCAGCCCTACATAAGGGTCCTTTAAACTGATGGTTCGGAGTAATTTAACCCTAGGGTCCTTTGCACCTTGACCTCGAGCCAAAAAACCCCCATAAGCTTTTTTCCATTGTTATAACATTGGTTGAGTTAGAGCTATCAGCCGAATGTCTTAGTGCAGGCGCTAATGGAACCAAGGGTGTATCTCGTAAATAACCCCACTAATAATGTCCGAAATGTTACCAAACTTTTTCAGTAGTACAAATAGTTTCTGTACTTATAAAACGAGCCATTGAAAAGTTTGTGAGTACACCCGAAGTATATTTAAAGCTACACTGTGTATTTCTTTGACACAGTTTTAGTATGAAACTAACTAGTTTCATCGTATCGTTTAGTGTGGACTTTGCACCCGAGTAAACTTATACGCAAAGCTGGTGCACCCGGCAGCTGTTGTTGATCTGTTCTGTATGCTGTTTCGACATTAAAACAAATCCGTAAAAAAAAATGTTTGTATATTTAATGGGTTACAGACATTCGTCAATTACATTTTTTATTAAAAGCCAATTGAATCTTATAATCTCATCAGTTAACGGTTAATAATCGGTTAACGTGTTCTGGTTGCTGTCAGGAAAATTACCCGAAATGAGCATCCCTAATCCAATTCATTGGTGTTCTAACCTTTTCAAGTGGTTAGCAAGGCTTGCAAATTGCATGTATCTTATTGAACATTAAGTAGCAAATGGAATTAAAGGACCAGAATAAATTAACTTCAGTACAACCCAAATTCCGAAAAAGTTGGGACAGTATGGAAAATGCACAAATAACAAGTCATTTGAAAATTCTATATACCCTGTACTATATTGAAAAAACATTATAACACATTATGTGATGTTTAACTTTGTGATTTTGATTATTTTTTAAATACATATAGCATTTGGGCACTGAAGACACCAGTTTGTTAAGTTTAGCAAGCTGAATATTCGCCCATTCATCCATTATACGTGTCCTCAGCTGCACAACTATACGGGACCTTCGTTGCCTTATTTTGCGCTTCATTATTCTCAATCAGGACTGCCAGCAGTTCATACTAGCACTTACACTCTGCTTATGCAACAATGTGCTTGTAATCCAGGCAGAATGTTGTTTGGGTTTGTCCTCCTGAAAAATGCAGGGACGTCAATAGAAAAGACGACGTCTGGATTGCAGCTTACTGTATGTTGCTCCCAAATATCTACATATCTTTCTGCATAATGATAATAGTCTCGATAATTAGTCAGCATTAATTTAAGGCGAGGTACAAAAAATATGTCAGCTGTTTTACTTGAAAATATTTAATTTTTAGTCAAAGATACAAAGCATATTTTAAATTTCATAATATTTCTGTGAGGCAACATGCAATCACTGCTTCGCAGTACAGCTGTGTCATTGCACACTGACTGTGCCCTGGGGGGAAAGGAGAGGTTGAAACAAATTGGTTCAGCACCCCCCTGAGCGGATGGCTAGATGTTGGGCGGAGCTGCCTAATTGGCTCTAGCGACACTTAGTAGGCACATGCAAGTTACTTTGCGGTTTTTGGCTAGGGATTGCATTCTCCACCAGTGAATGAGTGATGATAATTACATCCTTGACAGCTGGCGAGATGTACATCAGAGGAAAAGTCCAGAACATTGATTCTACTGTGAAGTAGATAAGGCCATAATCAAGAATTCAATGTCACATAAATTGGAATTAAGCAGTAAATTAAGGTAAAACAAAAGAATACAATTATGTATACCTGACAGATGAGAGATTTTAAGGAAATAGATAAAGGGAGAAAGCAGGTGGAGCAGCCTGCATTCATAGTGAGATGCACATCCAATAAATTTCCCCCATGTTGGAATACATTGATTATTCTTGGAGCCTTTATTTATAGTGTTGACAGCAGAAAAGTTAAATTGCTATACACTAGTTCAGGGCTATAAAGGCATTTTGTTAAATTCTAAATTCTGCAATTAACCTGAAAATCATTTTGATAAATTCTGAATTTTACAAAAAAAATCCATACAGTATGTAGTGCCATAATTAGCAGTGAATCTGTTTGCTTGCTGATGAAATGCAACTGCGCCGAACAGAACAGTTACAACCATTCATAGGTAATATAAAAAAATGTCTGTGTTTTTACCCCAGATGAGATTGCAGTACATTTCCACCATGTGCACCGGACACAACAATTGGAATTTCAGGGGAAATGGAAAGAAAGCTCCTGTGATGTAACTTCCACTTTTGCACATTACCAATGTGACACTCCATCTTCAATTAAGATTTTCTGGATTGTTTTGAAGATAACCCCACATTTTTGTCTTTTATTTGGCTTTATTGATGCCAAAAGATAATCAACTCATTATGCAAAAGGGGAGATTTGTTTTTCGAATGACAATTTCAATGGGACCTAGAGAGTAAAGATAAAACACAGTGAAGATAAAAGATAAAAGACAACTGAAAAATATATATTTTCATTTTTTAATATGAAAAGGCTCAATTTGCTTAAACTCCATAACACCAACCACTTCATTAGGTACAACGGTTCAACCGCTTGCAAATATCTCATCATCCAATCTCAGGCCGCAAGCCAATGCAATTAGACATGTAGACATGGTTACGATGATCTGCTGTAGTTCAAACCAAGCATCAGAATGGGATGAAAGGTGATTCAATAAAACTTTGAACAAGGCATGGTTGTTGTTGCCAGACAGGCTGGTGTGAGTATTTCAGAAAGTGCTGGTCTACTGGGATTTTGATACACAACCATCTCTGGTCTAATGAGTCTCGATTTTTGCAGCTACATTCACATGGTAGGGTCAGACTTTGTCGTAAACAACATGAAAGCATGGATCCATCCTGCCTTGTATCAACAATTCAGGCTGAAGATGGTGTAATGGTGTGGGGGATATTTACTTTCACACTTTGTTCAAATGCCGCAGCCTACGTGAGTATTGTTACTGAGCATGTCCATCCCCAGTAGGATAACTCGCCATGTCACAAAGATCACATCACCTCAAACTGCTTTCTTGAACATAACAAAGAGTTCACTGTACTTAAATGGACTCCACAGTCACAAGACCTCAATTCAATCTAGCGCCTTTGGGATGTGGTGGAACGGGAATCTATGCCGCAAAGAATGGAGTTCTGAAGACAAAAGTTTGTCCAATCCAGTACTAGCAAGGTGTACCTAATGAAAACAATTATTTAATCGCTTAACATAATCCTTCAATATTTATTTTATGCCAGAGATTTTAGATTAACTAAAGCTACAACAAGATGTAAAGAGGGTAACATCCTAACAATGGTGAAGCATCATGTTAAGGAGCTATTTTCATTAGATGCCATGGAGATAACGCTCAGTATGAGCTAGATGTAAGATATGTGATGCATGAAAGGTTAAAAAGAAGGCAGAGAAAATAGCAAAATTATGAATAAATTAAAAGTAGAACAAGGTGATGGTGGTGAGATATGACATGCATAATACGTATCCTACGCTGAAAATAAAAAATAAAAAAGAACAGAATTAAATGCCTGACCACTGAAATTCCAGGCATAATATACATGGTAATGTATGTGTGAGTAAAAATATCCAAAACAGATAGAAAGATAGAAATAATTGAATTTGATGGGAGGTAAACTGTGTGCTAAGTACAAATATGTTCCATTATAGTTTGATTTAAATTTATTCACTTAATTAATAATGATGCACCAAATTACTGTTGTGGTAGTATTTTCATAAGAATGGATGATTTTCATAAGAAAAGCATTGTATTTGTATGTATCAATATGTTTGATCACACACACAGAAGATCAATATGGTAGACAGTATAATTATTAATTTACTATAGGAAAATCTTGTAATTAAATCATTGAAATATCATTAAGAATGCTGGAATCAAGAGGCCTCAAGGCCTCACTATTTTTTGTAGAAAGTTCTGGATTCTGTGTCACCAATATTTTCTGATAAAGGCCTTTGAGAGCACGCCCGTATAAATTAACATAAAGGGATGACCGATTAAATCCTGGGATGAGACAGTGAAAGAGAATGTAGGAGGAAGTTACAGCGTCATCCAGAACCACCCCAGTGATTAACATATAGGCTGGGCCAGGTAATAAGGATTGGTATAAAGATGGATGTACAGGATCCACAGGCTAGTCTTCTCCTGCAGAAGATGCTCGGCTTTATGATGTTTCAATAAAGTCTATTTTGGACTGGAAAAACTGCTGCTGTTTTGTTCTTTGTTTTGAGCAAGAGAAGATTTTCTCCACCAAGTACATTTAGTACTTTTTTTTAAATTTATTTTAGCAGCATTTTATTTTATAAAAGCACTTTATAAGATTGTTATTGTCTTGTTTTCAAATATCACACGCAGATGTAGAAAATGTCTGACCACCTTGTAAACATTTTTTGTTAACTTTCTGAGAATTGACTTGAATGATGAGCCCTGCTGTTACAGTGTTGTCGATGGTGAGACCAGAATGAATGAGGATGATTCAAGATGTTTGATTACATCCCCTTTCAACAGAAGCCCATAATGTGCGGAGTAATTGACAGAACACACATTGCAGCTGCACAACGGATATATGAAAAGCTACTATGCTCTGACGTGGCATAGACACGGTGCTGCACATACAGAGCGTACGCCTGGCTAACAATATATACTCACCTAAAGGATTATTAGGAACACCCGGTCAATTTCTCATTAATGCAAAATCTACTCAACCAATCACATGGCAGTAGCTTCAATGCATGTAGGGGTGTGGTCCTGGTCAAGACAATCTCCGGAACTCCAAACTGAATGTCAGAATGGGAAAGAAAGGTGATTTAAGCAATTTTGAGCGTGGCATGGTTGTTGGTGCCAGACGGGCCGGTCTGAGTATTTCACAATCTGTGATTTTCATGAAGAACCATTTCTAGGGTTTACAAAGAATGGTGTGAAAAGGGAAAAACATCCAGTATGCGGCAGTCCTGTGGGCGAAAATGCCTTGTTGATGCTAGAGGTCAGTGGAGAATGGGCCGATTGCTTCAAGCTAATAGAAGAGCAACTTTGACTGAAATAACCACTCGTTACAACCGAGGTATGCAGCAAAGCATTTATGAAGCCACAACATGCACAACTTTGAGGCGGATGGGCTACAACAGCAGAAGACCCCACCGGGTACAACTCATCTCCACTACAAATAGGAAAAAGAGGCTACAATTTGCAAGAGCACACCAAAATTGGACACTTGAAGACTGGAAAAATGTTGCCTGGTCTGATGTGTCTCGATTTCTGTTGAGACATTCAGATGGTCAGAATTTGGCGTAAACAGAATGAGAACATGGATCCATCATACCTTGTTACCACTGTGCAGGCTGGTGGTGGTGGTGTAATGGTGTGGGGGATGTTTTCTTGGCACACTTTAGACCACTTAGTGCCAATTGGGCATCGTTTAAATGCCACGGACTACCTGGTCATTGTTTCTGACCATGTCCATCCCTTTATGGTCACCATGTACCCATCCTCTGATGGCTACTTCCAGCAGGATAATGCATCATGTCACAAAGTTAGAATCATTTCAAATTGGTTTCTTGAACATGACAATGAGTTCACTGTACTAAAATGGCCCCCACAGTCACCAGATCTCAACCCAATAGAGCATCTTTGGGATTTGGTGGAATGGGAGCTTTGTGCCCTGGATGTGCATCCCACAAATCTCCATCAACTGCAAGATGCTATCCTATCAATATGGGACAACATTTCTAAAGAATGCTTTCAGCACCTTGTTGAATCAATGCCACGTAGAATTAAGGCAGTTCTCAAGGTGAAAGGGTGTCAAACAGTATTAGTATGGTGTTCCTAATAATCCTTTAGGTGAGTGTAGTATACTTTCCGTACGACACATAGTGGTAAAAGCACAGTCAGAAAAGCATCCAAATGTCAAGGTAAACATCTCTAAAAACACACAATGGTACCAGACTTCCACATCTCAAACCCTCCAACACAGAACAGGAATAAATTCACAACAGCACGCACAGACCGTTCCAGAACACTGGGATTAAATAGGCATCTTGATATCATGCACCGGTGTGGAATTTAGCCAGTGCACCCTTCATGCGTAATGAGTAACCAAGTGCCTACTACCTACCACTCTCCCAGTACCCAGAGGTCGGCGCATTAAACCATAACTCATAAACCATACACTATACAACAAACACATTAAACTATAAATACATACATCCTGCCATGATCGTAGGACTCCCAATTTTCGCGACACCTACACTGCCCTGTATGGTTAGTAGAATGAATACTACTGTTCCACTCTATAGTTTAAGCATTCTACTGTAACATGTCCCCTGTCTTGTGTTGTAGTATGTTATCCAGTCCAGGTTTTTGGTTTCTCACTACTGTGTCTTTGTATGTCCTTAATTGGTTTTCCTTTGTTTAGTGGTTTTGTGTGCCCAGCTGGTTTATGTTAGTCATTAGTGCATTATTTAATCCCTTCTCCCTAGCTCTGTCCATGTGTTTCATGTTCTTTGTTTCAAACTGGAAGTTCAAGTAGAGAATATTGTAAGTCACAAGAGTTCTAGTAGCCAGTTGTGTACGTTCTAGTGTTTGATGTTTTGTTCATTTGATTAAATAAATGTTATTCTAGTTTGGATAAACGCATCCGTCTCCTGATTTTCAGACACATCATGACACCTACAAACCCACAAAGAAGGACCAAACTGCCACTCTTGTCTTTTCATAGAAATGGCCACCCTGTGCAGCGATGTTGGGATTTAGGAATGGGTGAACCACCTCCATTCTGACCACCCCCAAATACCCAGATTAATTCACAGCAAATGCCAGTTAAGAAGTGGCCTGCCTTGTTGGTGAATAATTCTATTGGTAAATCATCAATATATATTCAATAAATGCTAATTTTAAAATACTCTATAACTGAATCTCTCAAACAAGTGAGAGCGACACATTTTACAGCCCCACTGACGCATGTTGTCACCTTGACAACTAACAACGATCGTCATTTTGTTGCATACCAATCGAATGACCACGCCAAACTGTTCAATGGTATTTCTATTAATTCTATTTCTATGGTAGCAAATATCTAGGGCAGTGGTCCTCAAACCCTTCCATGGAGGGCCTAGTGTATGCAGGTTTTCGCTTTCACCTTGTACAAGCCTGATGGAGTAGCTCACTAATTGGTTAGGATCTCCCCTCACCTGGCAGTCTAGGTCCTAATTATGCTCTAATTGAAGGGAAAGGCCAAAAACCAGCATACACTAGGCCCTCCATGGAAGGGTTTGAGGACCACTGATCTAGGGGGTCTAGCATGCAGGAATCTGTCAGCATATATCATGCCAACCTAGTACCCAGAATTATTTTTTTAAATAACTGGGAATACTATGTGAAAATATCTTGTGCAGCATTTCTTAAAACCACGTCCAGATCGCTACCAGTCTTTAAAATAATTCCTGCCGGTGCATGACATATCCTGATATCGCTGAGTGAATTGCATCTTACTTTTTAAACCCATGTTACCCAAGAAAGCACTGGCAATGCCCGCAATTTAATGGTTGGCAATTGGCACATTCAGATTGCTTTTAATTTCTCTCATGAATTTGACTCCAGCTTTTGAATGGCATGAGCAATTAACTAATTAAATGTAAGGTATGTCTCCAAGAAACATGGCATTTTTATCTGACACTCACAAGCTGTCTAGGAAATGGCATTGGTGCAAAGCGATTGTCTTCTTCTTTACTTGATGATCCTCCCAGATATAATTTTAGATCGCACAGCAGGGTCCGGTCTGTATTTACATGCGGGGTGGGGTGGGGTGCAGGTTTTTGACTACTGAGTCTACTTGCCCTCCACAATGGATGCTGCACAAATTACTTTGTAAAAAACAACAAGATATCTCGAAAGACAATGGAGAATCTTGGAGGCAGGAGGCAGCTTGGAAGAAGTGGGTTAAAATCTTGACATGGTGAAAAAAATGTGACATTTCTAAACTTTTGGTAACGCTTTATCAAATAAAAGAAATCTGATTTATTGCATTCCATATGTGGTCCATGTTAAAGAGCCCTTAGTTAAACATGCTTTTAAAAAGCAATATTGGTACACAACTTCTCTTAAATGGATTCAGAAGGTCCTCTTTTCATGGAATAACACAGACGTGCCAAACCTGCAGTGGGCCTCGGATGTTTTGCCTCCGTTACTCCATCCTTCTCTACCTGCAGCCTAAAGCCATTTCCTCTGCAGAAAGTCTTGGTCTCCAGCTGCAGTGACGGTAGCCCCTAGTGTGCCGGGAAGGTTGCTCTGTCAGAGAAGTCCAATGACAGGCAGCCAATTGGGGAGACGGCAATTTGTCTTGCAGGCTGCAGCCGGGCTCTGGATACCACTTCGACCAACCTGAGAGAACTCGTAATGTCTTCCCAGTGCCACAGAGGTCTTATAAGGGAGGGTTTGATGCTTATATACTACAACGCATCAGAGGTTCAAGTATGACATCTAAAAGCCCCTATCCCACCGGAACTCCTCATAACGAACTACATCATACCTGGCTGATACTGAAGAATGTTGCACATCACCTTACAAACTCCACCCCCCGGCTGACACATTGGGAAACAGCTATAAACAGCTTCCTTTGTTCCATTAAAATAGAAACCTAATGATATTATTGCCGGCAGGCAATAGTAGTCATTATCGCTTAATTCTAGTTCAGAGTTCACGGTGGAATGAGTGGTGTAAAGCAGACATCTCAGGGGAAACCATTCATTAGGGGCCATGGTGTGTAATATCAAATTAATCCTAACCACTAGCCAGAAAAGATACATCTTCTTACCCGTTGCCTTGAACCCGTCCGTTCCTGCAACTACAAAGATAAATGAACAGTAAGCGCTCATTTAAGTGGAAAGCAAATGGAAACGTTTTATCACTGAAAGGATAGACAGGAAGCCTGTTTCGGTCACTGCTGGTAATCACAGTAATCCAGTCTTTTCAGTTAGTGGCTCATAGCGTCTCCCCAGGTCAGCATTATTCAGAGAAGAATGGATTAGCCCGGTGTTTACAATTGAATATGATGTTGGCCAAACCAAATGCAAAGGGGTGTGATGTTGAGTAGGTTCGCCCACATTATTGTTATTTACATTCTCTAACACATTATTTCATTTGTTTTAAGAGTTACAATAAAGAATAATACAAATATTAAACCGGTTATAAACTGGTTACTAACATAATAGCAGTAGTAATATGTATCCCAGATTTCAGCAGACTGTGTGCTAATAACCCAGTTAGACCATAAGTTTGTTACGCATTGAAGTACAGTACATTAACTTTCATTTTCATCACAGACTGATCCACACTTGTCTTAAAATATAGAATTTAGTTTTTATTTCCACGGTTTGATACAGTATTGCAGATGGAGATGTTCTGTTAACGGTGCATTTCTGAGGCATGAGAAAAGTCTGTCAGTTGTATTTCAAACCTTAATTTGGCCTTTCCAAAGTCTAAGTATGAGCAAATAACTGTACGTCATCTTTTGCTGACAATCAGGTAAATATCAAGTATAGAGGTTCTGAGTAAGGACAGGATGGAAGGAGCTCTGCGGCCATTGGGTTTACTGTGGAGATGGGGGTGATCTAACAGATAAGGGCCACCGCATCCTTCTCAGTATGAGAGCTGTGGTCCCTCCAGGCTTTCACACTGCAGTAGCACACACACTCACTGTCCTTAGCCACTCAACCATGTTAAAGGCTATTTTTAAGACCCACCTAATGAATAAAAAAGGCAAACAGTACACACAAACCCTTACAGTACCCAGTCTAATGATGTTATTACTATTTAAATTCTAGTAATACTTTCCAAACGGTCTGTCACATGGTCAGTATTATTAAGAATTTGGTTCTGTTATTCATTCTACTGACTAGTGGCAATATAGTGGGCAGATTGGACATCCAAACTCTTTATTTCATAATAATAATAGTGAATTTTGTCTTTGATCTGATGTGACAGATGACAAGTTCAGTCAAAAGTAATCAATTAGGAATGGCCGTCTCCCTACACTGTTATATCCTACCGTTTACAACTTGTGTGTGGTGAGAGTGTGCATGTGAGAGTGTGCATGTGAGAGTGTGCATGTGAGAGTGTGCATGTGAGAGTGTGCATGTGATGCTGTTGCAACAATCTGGAGAGATACACGTGTTTCCCTTCTGGGCTCTGATTGGCTGGTGAAGCAGGTCAAAGCCATTTGCACCTTCTCACAGTCATTCACACCAGCTTGATCTCTCGTGTCCACGGTGTCGGCTATATGGCTTAGCATTTCCTTAAAAACTACTTTTTTACCAAAGCAGTTTACAGTATGAACAAGGTAGAAAATGGGAAGAGAATGTTTGCTTTGAAAGAAGAGGTAGATTAAATGATAACCCTCCTGACATTTCAGTCCAAGTATTTCCAGTGTTTATTGTCAGCTGAAGATATATCTTGAGATCTACCAAGTAAATATTAACAACCATGCTTTTTACTACATAACATCATATCTGGCACCAGTTTTATTATTGAGGCTAAGCCAGTAGATTTAAATTCTAGTAACAGTTCTTCAAAATGGCCTCTACACGTCCCAGGTTCCACAGTGCCCTAAGTAACTGTTTGATAGCATCTAGCTCACCACCAGTGTCTTGTTTGAGCCTTGGCTTTGCTGCAAGTTAACAACTGACCCAGGGACAGAAGTCACCCACGTTAGGGATCATAGCTCTCTAGCGCCTCCCTCGGGCGGCTTGACTGCATGGAGAGCTAACTGACGAGGTCAGATTATGGAGCTACCCTAAACTGATGACAATCACACAGCCTACTGTTTAGATAAACTGTGTGGAAACAAAGCAGAATAGAATGGCATGGTTTCTGTAATGGAAGGCTTGCCACAATCTTCAACTCTGAAATCCACGGCTGGTGTTGCAATGTAGCCATCGTTAAAACTAGATGAGACGGGCAAGGCTAGAGAAAACAAGGAAGCAAAGATAAAATCCAAATGAAAAATACCTCATAATATTAAACTAAACAAGATTGAGCCAATATCTCCACATGATCAATGGATCTTATATCTAAGACTAGGACTAACTAGCTAAGAGTAAATGAAAGAAACAGACACAAACAAAACAACCCAGCATTTCCATAGTAATGTTGAGATTGACGACAGTTACGTGGGCGTACTGGGAAATGTTATTGGGTCCGACTGTGCAGCAAATGGGAGCTGGCAGATTGTTGGCCAGTCAGTGGATGGGGCAGTGGCATGAGAGGACGTTCTAATGAGGCATCTCCACGAGATATCATTCTAAGACGCATTAGAAAGCGAAGGGGGAACATTAATATCTCTGCTTCATGTTTCGCTGTCAGCAGCCTTCCTCGGCGTCAGCTTTCTGAGTCCAGTCCCCAGCTGAAACACACACTCACACACGCAGACCAAAGTCCTCCTAATCTGCCATCAAGTTTCATTACAGTGGTAGAGTATGAAAGTAACCCTGTGGCAATGTTATTGATGCAGAGAAATACGTCTTTTGAGGTGGAAATAAAAGATTCAATTTCCGTGTCCTGTTATTACTCCTTAACTTTATGTTTTCTTTCTATAGATACCAAAGTCTGTCAACATTGCACTGCTCAGTGACGTCTTACCGTGTTTACTTATGTCATCTTTGACTAAAATGAAAAATGGAACATCCTAAATTTCACATTTTCTCAGATGTTGAAAAAGCAACATTGCCGCTTACGCTTTCTCAGACGGCACACCTCAAGGGACGAAGCAAATTTTGAAGAGCCAAATGTGTTCTTGGCCGATTTGAAGGCCACTAATGTTGACCTGTACAAGCAGGTAATTTCAATACTTTATGAATGATTATGTAACAGTAGTACCCTTGCATTTATATTACAACCCAGTGTCTATATTTCATATTTGCTGCAAACTATCCATATTTTATCATTCTCATATTCTTGTTTAAGTATTAGATTTTATAATTCTTACATTCCTGATGCAGAATTCACCATATTTTAGAAAGGGCTCATAACTAAGCATTTCACTGTAAAAGTCACCTGTTGTGTCTGGAACATGTGATTAAATAAATGTATTACGACTGAGTTTACCGATTTGTTTCAAGTTAAAAGTTTTGTTTATTTGTCACATGAGCAAATAGATGTAATTGCATATACAGTGCAAATATTGTGCCATGGCTCAGCAATGCAGTTGCAATAATAAGAAACAGCAAAGGGTAAAAGATACATAATACGATACGTAGGGTAGGGGTCAAAAGATGTAATGTTGAAAGCGGAATACCAGCCTATATACAGTACAATAAAACAATACCTCTGAACATGCTGTGGTGAAAACTGAAAACTGATTGACAGTGCAGTAAAGCCCTGCTGTTAATGAATTCAAGGACAACGTTTTGGAATTTCTGGTTTCAAATAACATAATGCTTATAGTAAGTCACTCTGGATAAGATTGTCTGTTAAATTACTAAAATGTAGATCAATCAAAATTGTTACTAAATGATAATGTGAGGATGTTGCTATTAAATGATCACTAGTGACTATGATATCATACGACTGAGTCCACCTTTATGTTGATGACATCGTATGGCTTAGTTTACTTACTCACTAATAAAAGAGGCAATAGTGAATTGACAAGGTGCATAAAAATGGTGTTCCCTGATATACTATTTAATATGAACATTTGATAGGGTCAACACAACATTAATGCTCATATGCATCTAAACTACACTACAGGATACTAAACATTTAATGTACTTCAATAGCCAGGAAAGGGTGTTTAAGCCATACAGTCATAAAATAAAACTAAAATGCTCAGACTTTTCGTCGACTGAAACTTGACTAGACTAAAAAGAGTATGAACGAGACTAAAACTAATAAAACTTAAAATGACAGCTCGACACGAAGACTAGACTAAAACTAAAATTAAAACAGGCCTCCAAAATCAAAAATACCTACAGGTTGGAGATTGACCATCTGGTGTCCTGCTGCAGCCAGAACAACCTGGAGCTCAATGTTCTAAAAACAGTGGAGATGGTAGTGGACATCACAAGAAGCCCAGCTGCCCTTCCCCCTTTGCCCTGTGTGGCTCCCCAGTTAACTCTGTGGAGTCCTTTCACTTTCTGGGCACCATCATTACACGGGACCTCAAGTGAAAAAAGCACAACAGAGGATGTATGTCCTGTGGCAGCTGAAGAAGTTCAACCTGCCAAAGACTATTCTACGCTGCCATCATAGAGTCCATCCTGACCTCCTCATCAACGCCTGGTACACTGCAGCCACCGCCAAGGACAAGGCCAGGCTGCAGCGCATCATTCACACTGCAGAAAGGGTGATTGGCTGCAGTCTGCCTCCGTTACAGGACTTACACGCCTCCAGATCTCGGAGGACAGCAGCAAAGATTGTGGCCGACCCCTCTCACCCTGGAAACTGACTATTCAGAACTCTTCCCTCCAGCAGAAAGTTTGAGGTACTTTAGACATACTATTCATGTACTATTCATTTACTATTCATTTACTGTAGATATTCTACTCATATCCTGCACCTTAAAGGTTTAAAAATGTTTTACATTTTATTGTTGTTTACATTATACTGTTACATTACAGTATAAAGCACACTTTATACTGTTCCTATAGTGCAAACATATATACAGTATACCTGATCATATACTGTATACAGTATACTGATCCAAGACATGCACCAACAGACCAGAAATAAGTCCTTGTTTCTTCAAACTGACTTGCCAATAAATCTCTTTCTGATTCAGATTATGATCAGTTTATATCTCTTTTTGAGCAAAACGTAGAGTAAAGATTACTTTACCTCAATGTCATGATCAGTCTGCAAAATATTACATTTTAAAGATAGCCTATATTTGGAAATCCAAAGCACTTGACATACAAATGCATGCTAAACAACAATAATACCATTTAATAACACAGAAACAATCAGATTTTATTTCCCAAATCAAGTAATGGTTTAGCATCTAAGGAAATTCCCAGCTTGCTTTATCTTTATGATGAGTGTTTAGACACTTTTATATCTACAGTAGGTATAATTCATAACACTTTGCTATACCAGGGGATAGGCTAGGTTGGCATGACTTCAAGTTCTGATAAATTAGAAAGTTGACAAATCAGTCAAGTCAATAATAGGCCATGTTGATTCTTCTGTGACCAATGAGCTTGGCGTTTCTGGGTAGTCAATGTAAAGTGGGTTTGTGACAGCAGCCAGGGTGGCTGAAGATGCATCAGAATTACAGAACGGACCACGGTCGTGTCTGTTCTAATATATTCCCTCACCCCCCAACTCTTGAGCTGGCGTCCACACTACCGTACATGGCCAATTGTGCACAAACAGTGATAATGTGTGAGGGCTTCACTAACCGAGGACTGATATAGGGGGGACTGTTGGATGCATTATGGATTAAGTAAACAACGATACCATGGGAAAAGCCCCAACCTGTCCTTTATTACATCAAAATGTTAGTTTTTGCAATAAAATAACTCTGTTTTCACATTTTGATGAGTTTGAACATTAAAAAAAGGACAGAATTCACACAAATTAATGTCCCACCAGCTCCAAGTTACACAACCACCTGGTGAGCAGTCAGTGTTTCACCATAACATCAATGCCATGGCTTCGTTACTCACACCGGGTTTGGACAGACACAGGTGCAACCACTCCAAGATCAAGAGACAGAGCAGCAGACTGAAGAAAACCCATGCCTGCAGATGGCCTGTTTAAAGTGCTGGGCCAGTACTTGAACGATATCCCAGACCTGACAAGGTGGGAAAGACAACGTTGTTGTGCCCTTGAGCAAGTCCCTTAAACCTAATTGCTCCTGTCAGTTGTAAGTTGATCCTGTAATTCTATTTGGATAAAAGGCTGTAAATGATGTTAACGTACATGCCTACAGTATGTACTATGGTTATCAAATTCAAAATTTCCGCATTCTTGTTTTACAGAAAGGTAGAAAAATGTTAACCTGATGATATAACAGCCTGATCTGTAGTTCTGTAGATTTAAATTTCTGCCGCCTAGTGAAATGCAGGAAAATGTCTGTAGTGTTTATATGAACCATTTGGTTCACTTTAGTTTAACTTCAAAGTTAAATTATGGATTAAACTCTGTTTTACCTGGCCTTGTGAATCTGATATCATATGAGAATCTCCAATCTGCCCATTGATTACTATTGATTTAGTTTAAAGTACAAAATGAATGTGGTACTATCCCCAGCCATAAATCCAGAGATTTTCCAACCTGTCTGTGATGTCAGCGTGCCCCGAATGCAATGTCAATTCATTTTCGGATTCGCTGTATTATTCACTTTGACGGTGTGAAGGTGCTTAAGAGTTGTCCAAAACACGACAAGTCTGAAGCATTCTCAAGGACTCTTTACCCCCCAGCCTGGATGATCATTCACCTAGCATTGTTCAGACAGCGACGGGAAGAAATCCCAAGTGTCCTACTAAGCACCTCGGGAACAGTTTCTATTTGTGAGTCAGCAAGCCATCAGAGTGCTCAACACTTGACCTGTCTGACCATCTGTACTGACTCTTCTCAACTAGGCACGTATGCACTCAGGCTCTTACCCTTATAAAAAAGATACACCAGTGATTTTTTGGATTCTTTTATGAAATATTTATGTAATATTTATGCATTTTTCTGGCCCTGCCAAGCAGGAACCTGCAAGTAAAATTTGGGTTGTGTAGTTTGCCTCATGTATCCTGTGCAAACTCATACGACAGCTCATAAAAACTTAAATAGTGAACCAGTAAATCATTTCCTAGTAAAAATATGGAAGCAGCATTCCACAAACATAGCATATTGTAGGCAGGCCGAACAGTGACAGATGAAGGCAGACTCTAGTCTATGACATACCGCATGGTACACTCATTTCCTTCACCTCAACCAATCCCAGAGCTTTTTAGTCAGTTATATACAACTATTCTTTGCAACAATATCACATCTACATTTAGCCCTTCAGCAATAAACTACACGCTGATCACTTAACCAAGTTTAAATATGGGCTTTAGTTGTAGAATTGTTGACATTAAATAGTTAACCAAAGCACATTAGCTGTGCAGCATTTTGATAATTCTATGAAAAAGTAATGGCATTTTAATAGTATTAAATGTGGTTGTCTGTTCTTCCAATCTGTGTTACAACAACAGTTCTTACTAGAAGACATACTATGGAGGCTGTTCAATGATAGTAGCACAGATGGAGAAAACCCCCGTCCTCCCTTCTCCAGCCCATCACGGTCCACGTCAGTAAGCATAGTTCATTACCTATTTCACAGGTACAGTTCCTATTGGGCCAGAGCCATCTGTTTCTCTGTGTTATACGCTGCAGATGAAGCATGTGCCACCAAAAGCAAGGAAATGGATTAATCATAACATTCATCAGATTGTGTGCATTTTCTTGCATGAGTGTTTGTGTTTTGTATCAGCTTTGACTTTCCATTGTATTAGAGGCAGCAGTTAAAATTTGGATGTAAAGGTATGCATGAGCCCCAACATATGAAGTTCAAAAGAGATTATTACATTTATTGTCAAAGGAAAGCTAGGTGTCTATATTTTGTGGTATATGGATGCTTAATCAACCATTTTACAAATTAGACATAATGTATTGTTACCAGAATCTTCATACTGGGCAAAAGTCCAACATAGGGTGATGAAAAGTAGACAGATAACATGAAAAATGCTGTCTCTGATTTTGGTCACTGGTTGTAAAAGTGGTACTGTCGAGCCCAAAATTATTCGAGCTTTAAGTTTCCAGATTAATTGTCACAATTTCAGAAGAGCTCAGGTGCTGAAAACTGCTGTTCACAAACGCTCTCCATCCAACCTCACTGAGCTCGAGCTGTTTTGCAAGAAGGAATGGGCAAAAATGTCAGTCTCTCGATGTGCAAAACTGATAGAGACATACCCCCAAGCAACTTACAGCTGTAATCGCAGCAAAAGGTGGCGCTACAAAGTATTAACTTAATTTTATTTTTTATTTTTTTATTTTTGCTAAACAATTTTGCACTTTTTTCAGTTTTTTATTTGTTAAAAAAGTTTGAAATATCCAATAAATTTCGTTCCACTTCATGATTGTGTCCCACTTGTTGTTGATTCTTCACAAAAAATTACAGTTTCAAATCTTTATGTTTGAAGCCTGAAATGTGGCAAAAGGGGGCCGAATACTTTTGCAAGGCACTGTAGAAGGACGAATATAGCCTTAATAACAAAACGTGCAGCTGAAACTTAAAAACATCCTAAATATGTTTGCATACAACATAATTTATATTTTAGCCAGTAGTTTCCTGAGAATATAATTTGGGAGAACTTCTGAGATATACGGTAGATGTAAGGTTATATATGTGTGTGTGTGTGTGTGTGTGTGTGTGTGTGTGTGTGTGTGTGTGTGTGTGTGTGTGTG
>JACXGM010016614.1:0-20324 GCA_016801145.1 Umbra pygmaea | reverse complement strand
TTTCACTTCATAGTAAATACATTAAGGAATAAAATCAAAGCTCACAAATGCAATATTTAAGTTTTAAATACATGTCTCATATGTCCTTAAAGCATAGAATGTTGGGGTTCTAGCAAATATCTCGGTTTTAAAATAGCTATGAAAACGAGATAACTATTAGTCATAATGTGACGTAAACAGCCAGTACCAAAAGCTGTTACCTTGTTTACTCAACTAGCCGTTTTTGTACTTAAACGTAAATCGAATGGCAAAAGGAAAACACGGCTAGGACCCCTTATTTTTTAGGTTATATATACAGGTCTTATATCTCCTTAAAGCTTAGAATGTTGGCGTTCTAGTAGAAATCTCGGTTTTAGTCTAGGTGTAAAATTCACAACGTTATAGTGGCCAATTCAAACTACCCATACGGCAAACAGTAATGTTTTTTTTTCAAAAAAAAAAAGAAATGCCAACTAGAAACACAACTTCCACACTCATTTTTTAGGATATATATAAAAGTCTTATCTTTTCTTAAAGCTTAGAATCTTGGGATTCTAGTAAATATCTCAGTTTTAGTGTAGCTATAAAATTCACAACGTTAGAGTACTTAATGTCAGGTACGCGTCTTGAAAACAATTACATTTTACTTAGGAAATACAGGTAACAGACGTCACTTATGTTAAGCTTTTAGTACAAAATATTTTACTTACGGTCATAAAATCCTTCTTTTTGGTCATCAAAGGGTCCCAGTAATGACTTAAAGCATAGTTTTCCCAGGTAAAATCGATCTTGAATGTAGAAATTACATTTTCTTCCCAGACTTTTAAATCTACTCATAAATAAATGAAAAAACTAGTGTATTTTCCCTGCACTTTTGAACAAAAGATGGATGTGAAAAGTGTCCAAAAGCTTAGTAATTTCGACATATATGTCATCCTTATGAAACAGAGATCTTAAAAATGTGCAAGATTAACAATTTTAACCGAAGACTGACAGAGATAATTTAGCAAAGAAATGTTTTGTTCGTCTCAGGACCCGGATGTAAAGGTCATCACGGTGCATTTTTTCTAAAAATATAGTTTCACAAACAAAGCTATAGCTCATTGGCTGTTTACTCAATCACTACAAAATGTTAGACTAATGTGGCCAGCCCCTTAACAACATGATTTGAATTGGATTCAGTATCCTATTTTAATATATAGCATTGTAGGGTTCTTTCAAAGAGGATGTAGAAAAATAAAAACAGAAAATAATTGTGCAATTTCTTTATTTTATCTTGTGCCATATTCACTGTGTATATTTGTTTGAAATGAATTTTACATATCCAGAAATGTCAAAGTCTTTCCTTTAAAAAAATATCAACCATATGTTTCTACTTGCCTCAGGTCCAGTGTAACAAGAGTTTAACTTTGGGTATGTTTTTTTAGGCAGAATTTGACAATTAGTGGGCAAGGCTTAAGAGGTTAACATTATGGTTTATGGGAAGGCTACACAAACCTATTGCAGAGATTTAAGCTGTCTGTGTCCACTGTGAGGAACATAGTGAGTAAATGAAAGACCACAGGCACAGTTCTTGTTAAGGCCAGAAGTGTCAGGCCAAGTAAAATATTGGAGAGGCAAAGGCAAAGGATGGTGAGAACGGTCAAAACACCCCACAGACCACCTCTAAAGACCTACAACATCATCTTGCTGCAGATGGTGTCACTGTGCATTGTTTAACAATACAGTGCCCTTTGCACAAGGAAAAGCTGTATGGGAGAGTGATGCAGAAGAAGTATTTTCTGCACACACGCCACAAGCAGAGTTGCTTGAGGTATGCAAATGCACATTTGGACAAGTCAGCTTCATTGTGGAAGAAGGTTCTGTGGACTGATGAAACAAAAAATTAGTCATTTGGTAACAAGGGGTGTTATGCATGGTCGTAAAAACACTGTTCCAAGGCAAACACTTGCTACCTACCCTCAGTGAAATTTGGTGGAGGTTCCATCATGCTGTGGGGCTGTGTGGCCAGTGCCGGTACTGGGAATCTTGTTAAATTTGAGGGTTGCATAGATTCCACTCAATATCAGTAGATACTTTAGAATAATGTAGAGGAATCAGTCACAAAGTTTATGTTACGCCAGGTCTGGATACTTCAACCGGACATTGACCCTAAACACTGCTCAAAAAATCTACTCTGGTATATATGTAGAGGAACATGTACAATGTTACAAGCTATAGGAAGCGTCTAGAGGCTGTTATTTCTGCTAAAGGAGGCTCAGATAAATATTGATGTGATATTTCTGTTGGGGTGCCCAAATTGATGTACCTGTCTTATTTTGTTTTGATGCATGTTGCACATTTTCTGTTCATCCAAATAAACCTCATTTCACTACTGAAATATTACTCTTCAGTTATTTGATAGATCAAAATGAAATTGCTGATCCAAGCACCCAAATTATTTATGAATGAAAATCCTGGAAATTGTCAGGGGTGCCTAAACTTTTGCATTGAGGAAGTGTTAAATTGCTGGACATACATGCTTGAAATGTGGATGTAATTTATATAAATTCTGGATGGCTCTCAAGAAAAGAGATTTAGAAGTGTTCTCCTGTGCTTTTCCTTGACCTGAGGCTCATATTTTGGGTAAAGCTAATTAGAAGATTTGCTCACTGTGGTTCAAACGTGTTGTCTTCACTGTCGCCCTAACACGATTACAGTATATCCACCTGGGGTAGAAATTTTATCAAGGTAATGTCATTTAAAAACCAGCCTGCATTAAAATCCGTATTAATGGATCCTGTCAGCCTTCGACAAGGCATTCTTACAAAAGTTTCCCTCAGGGCATGCCACTGTGTTTCACTGAGAGAGGAAAAAGGATTTGTGGCAAGAATGCGCTGGATAATGGTGAGGCATAATCAGTCATGGCTTATGTTGTGTCAGGATTTTTGTTTTAACAGCATAGGGTCTTTGGGGACTGAATGACGTGAGAGGACAGAGAGTGGTAATGGATTTTGTGTCTTCTTTGCTTCCCAGTTAGGTGTAAAGCCCAGTTAGGTGTACTGCATCACTCAGGTTTACAACAAACATCCCTTGATACTACACCACAAAGCACGAATGGGGTTCACAGATTACAAGATCTTGAAAGAATCGCAGACAAAATGAGTCTTTCCTCAAACTCCATTCCTCCCATGAAAACATGCAAGAGTATATTATTCTGAAGCAACTTTAGCAGATTATACAAGTTGTTTGTGCAATGATTGGTGCTGAAAAACTGAAAAGTAGGAAAAAAACATAAAATATGGAGGAGAGAAAGGTTGGGGAGACAAAAGAGTTGGAGGTAAATAAAATTACCATTTAGCGTGCATCATGCCAAATATAACCTCCCATTCTCATTCAAACAGGTGCATGATAGGACTGGATTTATAGCTGCTGCAAATGACAGCTGACAAATTCAAATTCCTGCTGGGAATGGTGGGACCTCTCACCTGTTCTTGCAGCATCGCTCACACTACAAGAATTCATAGTGAAAATATCAAACGTGCCAGACGGGTGTCTGCGACAAGTCAAAGACTAGCAAAGATGCGTCTTGGAATTGCTCACACTTAACAAACTTCAGTGACGGGAGCGAGCTGGGATTTCGCTCTGACCTGTGAGTTTTGTCGATGACCTCAAAAATGAGTCAGGGACAGCTAAATCTGCTATGAAATCGTATAGTGTATACTCTATGTAGTGCATAAGTCACTGCCATCTCTGGTAGAATGTTTTTTATCATTTCGATTCCAAATATGCAGTGTTGTCAGGTAAAAGATTCTTTAAAAAATCAACACTACTAGCAAGCTTTTGCAGGCTGTTACTATGCAGCTGGATTTTGCGGTCCGTCTCACAGACAAAACCAAAGAACATCTGATCCACTACAGGGCCACTGGATTCACTGCTGCACAGATATAAGCAAAAGAGCTGTGTGAAAATATGAATGTTGAGGTGGTGCTCAAATACAAAAGTTTTGAACCACAAAAAGGCAGTTTGGTTCACAGGCAGTAGACGAGCCATTGGCTGAGGCCATGAAGAGTCATTGGAAGACTCCTTGGAAGACCCAATCAAGTCACCGGGGGAAGTAAGAGAGAGTTTGTAGTTCTTATATACTTCCATCAACTGGAACCCCAGACACTCAGAGAACAGTGTAAGTTGCTTGGTGAACAGTTACCTGTGGAGAAGCTGCTGACCTGGGGGGTATTCCATAAAGGTCGCTTAGAAAAGCGAAGATTAAAGTCCTAAACGAGACTTGAATGAACCGAACTAAGCAGCTGCGCTCAAATCGGTTCCATAACTGTAAGTTGAAGCTCATGTGATCTCACTAATTCAAACTAGGTTCAAATAGTCTAACTAATAGCGTGTGCACGTCATTCTTAAGAAGCCCTGATGGTGGAGCATAGATTCATCAATTTTCCATGGCAAATAAGGGGAAAGAGTAGCGATGTTCACCGCGACTGAGCAGCGTTTGCTTTTCGAAACATATGAACCAAAAAAGGAATACCGCAGCAAGTAATCAAACAAAAGAGAAAGGCTGGCAAGAAATTGCTGATCGTTTAAATGTGTAGCAACTACTTCCCAGTAGGCAATCGATGGTGCGCCGCCATGTACATTACTATAATCCATGAAAGTCAAATACAATATTTGTAACAATACATTGACGTGTGTGTTTGTGTGTGAGAGAATAATGACTAACTTTGACAGCAGCAATTTAAGTGAAGAAAAAATAATAAAAAAATGTCAGAATAATGGCGCTCATTCCATTGCATGAAATAATCATTGTAAATTCATTTTAAAGATAGTGAATTATATCAAATAAAATTTTGTTGGCTATATATAACTGCCTCAAGTATTCGAGGGTTTGAGACTATATTTAAGTTAAACACATCCTATTGAACATGTATCCATAGCACAGGTTTCGGCACGAGGAATCGTTTAGTTTAAATGAGACAATATATTCACATTTAGTGTACTGCATATCTTTAACGATCGTTATTAAAAACATTAATCTTTTTTTCCTATTAAACTATTTTAATAGTTCCTTAAACACACAACATAATTTGATTTGATTATAATTCACTAGCTTTAAAATGAATTTACAACGATTTTTTCATGCATTGGAATGAGCGCTATTATTCTGAAAATAAATCTGCGTTCGACTATGTAAAAAAAAAACTGTGTTCGTGTAGCTAGCACAATACAGTGTTGCTGAACCAACGGTAATCAAAGAGGACATGTCCGGTGAAAAGAGGACCATGGTCATCCTTCCTGTTTCATTGTCCTCGAAAATGTCTTCAATACCTCAGTCTTCCTCTACAGCCATACTTGGTTGCCTCTCCTCAGACAGGCAATTTTATGTAGCAAGTACAGCACATGAAACTACAATGTCATCTACAAATCCTTCCCTCGAATCCATACCGCTCAAGCAGGTAGTTGTCAGAAAAAGCCAATGGGTCTGCCCTGTCCCTGAAAGTACATTCTCTTTGAAATGCCCTGCATATGATTATCGATACCTCATCCCCCACCTTACAAATAAAAGGACACGCCATGATTATGCGTCCGACACATATGGTTTGAGCTCCCTATTTATAGACATTTAATTTATTCATTACGATCACACCAACTAAACAAATGTAACTTCGTTTTTTTGCATTTGTTACACTTTTTGTATGTTCAAATGTAATACATTTATTATTAAAGTGCATTTGCTTTAAATTTTGGACTGATAATGGTTACATGATATGAAATGGCAGCATATCAGAGAGTCTGATGTAATATCATCACATTCCAAGCACAGGTCAGTGTTAACGGTATTCTGGTTACGCATCAAGTTAGGCTTAGCCTGACAATTAGCCTGCCCTGGACCAGGTAAGTTTCCCAGCATAAGTTGCCAGGGTAATTGAGTTTGAACTATTTTCAGTTAGCTTTATGGAACGGAAGTCACTGAAATTTAGCCTGACTAACCAAAATAAACCTGGATTAGATAGAGCTTGTGATGAAAATATATAGCCTTCCAGACTTTCCCAATGCAAAAATGACAGTGGCACAAGAAGGTATAAGTGGACTAGCATTCATCAGTAATACCCATCAGCTAGGCAGCCAACTTTGTTATGATGAGGCTATAAATGACTTTTTCACATTATTCCTATTTTTCTCATGTTGCTCTTAATGTGTGTGTGGGTATTTATTTATTCAACTAGAATTGTTTTCATTTACAAAAGGATTAATTTACTTTCATTTTTTGTGATTTGTAAATTTGTATATATTTATATACTTTAAATATTAAGCTTTTGATACTTTCTTTGCCTTTGTATTTATTTCAGATTTCCATTGCAATTAGAATCATAAAAGTTTTATAACCTGATATTTTTTGACAGATTGTATATTGTGACAGTTCAACCTAACATAATAGCTTAACTCTCCTGTTATGTTCAACTGTAAATAACAGCAATAATGTTACTGGGTCCAATTGATTTCGGAAAGTAATAAAACATATTTGCCTTAGTCGGTGTAGTGGTCTTGGCTTCCGACTGGCGACTGGATTCGAGCCGGGCCGACTGTCTGTGCCCTTCTTCTCTGTCTCCCTGTTGTTGGGAGTTGTAGTTTTTTCTCTTCTGTTTTCCTGTGTTTTCCCCATTGCCCTTGTTCTGTGTTGTGTGTGAGGCTGGGCGGGGCTCCTACCTGATTCCACTCTCCTGCCTAATTGATCACCACCTGCAAGTCCTCAGCACCAATTGTCTACTACACCCTCTACAGTATAAACCCTGGTCTCTCATCCCACTCTTCGCCAGTTTGTTGTTGAACCCTCAGTGGTAACGTTTGGTCTAACAGCTTTGTTGTTGAACTCTGTTCTTGCTCAAAGTTTTCTCCTGCTACTGGCTCAGTACTTATGCTCTGTGTTTTAAGTTCTTGCCTCCAGCCCTGTTCTTGCCCACATCCGCCCATTTGCCTCGCCCAGCCTGCTTCAGTTGATTAGCCTGTTTTCTACCGGACCCGCACCAGCTACCCGCTTCTACTACAAACCAAACAGCTATTGGATTTCGTTTGTTTTCTGTTTCCTGTCCAATAAATACCTTTTTGGTTCCCTTATCCTGTCTGCCTGGTGGGTCCTGTTCTGTCCTGTAGCCGAAGCGCAACACCTGTAGCGTTCAGCCCATTGTGGGCTGGCGTGAACATTGAATTGAGATATGGACTCGATAATTATAGTGTTTATTTTGATGTTTTTGTGTTCTCCTTGTATTATGTATATTACATAATATACAGTGGGTAAGGAAAGTATTAAGACCCCTTTAAATTTTTCACTCTTTGTGTCATTGCATCCATTTGATAGAACAGAGCTGCCAACTTTTCAAAAAACCTTGGAGTGAGATTTTGTCAGGGGTGACCAAAACTATGCCACGCACGCAGGTTGTTGGCTCAGATATCAGAGAATTGTAATTCATTTGATGTTGTACCCTGTATTCTGGTGGTTTGTGGGGAGGCCCAAAGCCGTTGATAGGTGCAGCCTATTGGAGATGGACCATATTAGTTACATTCTGTAAAGCAGACATAGCTGAAATTCCATACCCAGGAAATTTTGGATTAAGTAATGTGATTCCCTGCATTCTAGTGGATTTTTGAGTGGTCTGCTAAAGATGTGCAATACCTGAAATTACTCTGATTCATGTTTGGCATCATGACTTGTACGGCCTTCTAGACTTGAGCTTAACATTCCACCAGCAAACTTTTGTATGTCTAAATGCCTATGTACCACAATAAAGCCTTATTCATAGACCAGTGTTTAAAATTTGACCTACAGTAGGTAGGTTGATTGATATTTTGATTAGAATGGTATTAAACAAATTTTTAACTGAAACCTATCCCATGTTGTGAATAATTGCATTCTTAAGAGCACTTAATGATTTATGTTCAGCCAAAAACGACAGAAGATTAGTTACGGAGGTACATTGTTCTTCATTCAAAGCCCACCAAATGGTCCATCAGAAACAAATAAGTGCAACAAACAAAGTGCTTAAAAGAACTTAAACAGTACAACCTTTTCCAAGCATAAAACAGATTAATGCATTACAAAAATAACAAAAAATTGAGGCATAATCAGTATCAGATGCAGATCAGAAGCTGGTTAAAGTCATTGTCTATGATCTGTGGGCATGGTTATACTGGCCTGTGGCCTTCTTGGAGGCCTTGATGACCTCGGAGGGGGGCTCCCATTTGAAGCAGGGCTCCAGATTGGCCATCTTTATGGTCATTATTGAGGACAGGGTGCCATCCAATGCTAGGCTGTTTTTAGAAATTTTTAGAAACTCCTCACCCAGAAGGTCATGCTCCTCTGGCCCATGGTATGGGAGGAGATGGGGAAACCTATTTATGAAAGTAGAGTTACAAGTTGTTAAGTTTTAGGTATACAGTGAACCCTCGTTTTTCGCGGGGGTTACGATCCAAAAAGAACCCGCGATAGGCGAAATCCGCGAAGTAGTAACCTTAATTTTTTTACAATTATTATACAATGAAATACTCCATAATACATTGAAACCAAAGAACAAAACCTTTTTACAGGCCCAAGCATTTGTTTAACAAATAAAAGTACTGTATAAATGTCTTTTTTACAAATAACTACTGTACTGTAAAATAATAACTTTAATCATCAATACGAACTGAAGGCTTCAAATTGCGGAGATCAGCACAGCCCCACCGCGACCCGAGTTATTGGATTAGAATGGGAGAAAATGAAAAAATGATTATGAAAAGAAACGCAGAACGTTTTGTCGACATTATGGGTTTTAGAGAAACTTGTAATTGCAAGAGAATTTGCTAACTTAAATTTGGCAAGCTGTTTTACGTACGTGTGTAAACCGCAATGTTATTGACACACAGGTAGAGAAGAAGCGGAGAGACTGTTTAGGCAATCAGAATGCAGAACACAATGCACGAAGCAAATCCGCGAAGCAGCGAGACCGTAAAAGCTGAACTGCGATATAGAGAGGGTTCACTGTGTAGGCATCAACCTGTAGTAGTTCATACGCATCTTTGAGGAGAAGCCACATAAGAATAGCTCATGTGCAGTTTAGGAGTGAAAATACCTCATCATAAAATGCAGGGTGTTTCAGCTAAGATAATAGACAATAATTAGAAAAAAAATTAGCTAACCTTTCGACAAAGTACAGGGCATTGTTTATGTCACTTTCAGCCCTCTGCCGTACATCTACAAATATTGCATGTTTGATCAGTGGATCTTCCAGTGGCAGCTCGTTGTGCTTGTGCATAGTCCACAGTACTTGTCAGGAAACACAACACAGCTTCATGGAATTAATGCACTTGCTGTGGTGTAATGTCACCCTCGTCGAGTAATCTGTTAAATTGGGCCCTGGTTGTGAATCCAATGTTCAAACTTTCTTCCTTCACTGAACCCCGTCAAAACAAATAATTTCTTTCAAGATTTTAAGTTTTAGAGAGTTATAACTCAATTGGACAACATTTCATTGTTACATACCTAGTCTCAGCTCATCAGAATTCTCAAGGTATTGACTGTTTCTTTTCCCGTTGTCTTTCGCGGTAATGGTATCTCTTCTTCTGTCGCTAACTTCTGGGTGCAGCGCACAAGGTTCAGTGGCGCTCGTCAGCGCCATCTACAGTCAGATTTATTTGCGTGAGAAATTGAATGTGTGGCGTGAGTGCGTGTGAAAACAGGCAAAATCGTGTGTCACACGGCGAAAGCGTGAGAGTTGGCAGCTCTGTAGAATCAAAAAAGTTAAATTTATTTCTCGTACACTCAGCACCCCATCTTGACAGAAAAAAACAGAAATGTAGAAATATTTGCAAATCTATTAAAAAAGAAAAACTGAAATATCACATGGTCATAAGTATTCAGACCCTTTGCTCAGTATTGAGTAGAAGCACCCTTTTGAGCTAGTACAGCCATGAGTCTTCTTGGGAATGATGCAACAAGTCTTTCATACCTGGATTTGGGGATCCTCTGACATTCTTACTTGCAGATCCTCCCGGGTCCGTCAGGCTGAATGTTGAACGTTGGTGGACAGCCATTTTCAGGTCTCTCCAAAGATGCTAAATTGGGTTTACGTCAGGGCTCTGGCTGGGCCAGTCAAGAATGGTCACAGAGTTGTTCCAAAGCCACTCCGTTATTTTAGCTGTGTGCTTAGAGTCATTGTCCCTCATTTATCAAACGTGCGTAGAAACCAGTGTAGATCTGAGCGCAGAAATCCTCTTACAACGAGAGTCACGTGTGATTTACAAAACTTTCGTATCACTCCAATTCCAGCATACAAATGAGCGGCTGTTGATAAATCAGACGGTTGAAAACAATCGTAATTTAAATAACACGCCCACAAATATGCATGGATTAGAGGCCTAGCCCTTAGAATTTACGAAAAGGATAAGCGAAATCCAGCAAAGAAAAGGATTTTCTCTGAGATAAAATAAAGACGCTCAGGTCTCAGGTGCAGGCCAACCGCTTGGTTTTATTTCGAAGCTTAAAATCAGGCGTCGATTGTTTAAGTAAAATGCGGTGTTGACTGAGGTTACTGCTATAGTCATTGAAAGCGATTAACGAGAACCTGAAGTGTATTTCAAATAAATGAATTATTTTCACTAAACATTCCACATTGTATTTTTTAAGTAGCTTTCTTACCCAATATAGCACTTACTATATTAGATGCTCAGAATAAGATCCTGTCCTTCGTAGAGCCCCCAATGGTGGCTGATGTGGCCTCTGATCTTCATTGAATTGCACCGTTCTCCAGCACAATATCGTGGAGAACCCCACATGCCATAATTATGTTACAGGCCTGCTCTGGTGTGTATAGCAGTCCCCCACCCCGCTTACCCAAGACAGAGCCACCTGCCCTTGAGCAAACCTATACATCACTCTGTGGTTCATGTGCGTGTGTGCCACTGTTGAACCTGCGTTCCTGCTTGTTTCGGGATTTGCAAGCGGTGTTAGGTAATCAGTCACTGGCAATTTCCACCAACTGCAGAACGGCTGCGGATCCGCTCCGGCACGGCGGCGGAGTCAATAGGTTTCCATTAAAGTCAATGGGCCCTATCTTACACCCAGCGCAATTGACTTTTTACACAAACGCATGTATCATTCCTATCTTACACCCGACGCATATTGGACTATTTCCCTCCACAGACGCGCGTTGGTAAATTAGGGAATAAACTTGCGTTCGTTGGGCGGTTCAGCGAAAAGAAGAGGCGTGTTCCGACGCAAACGTTCCCTGGTGCTATCTTGCAGTCCCTGAAATCAATTCTGCCACTGACCAAGAAAAACCTGGTTTAAAGTCAGTGGCGTGTTATTCATATGCTATTTTAAGGGCGCATGCTTAACCCAAATGTAGCGTGTGCACAACGCGCATACACTTTGCTCCTCTCATCTACACAAATGTCGCAGTCCTTATTATTGCAATACATAATTAGAAGGAAAATTATTACCACAAAAGGAAGTCATTGTGGTGTCCGAAAATGTGAAAAATAGGTATACATCTAGTGTACACATTTACTCAAATTATTCATAATGAATTATTTGCACTGATATACATCAACCTCAAGGGAACCCATTCAATCAACAAGTATACACACGTAATTTGCTATGCTAATAGTATAATCACCCATGTCTTTAATTTATGATGCCAGCAAGTGCGTAAAATGCTGTTTAATCACACACAAACACACAGTGTAGCCTAATTGAACAAACATTTGGCACACTGAAAATGCGTGTCAGGTGTTTGGATAGAACGGGTACACTACTCAAGTCGCAGCATTCTTTTTGGCTTATTGTATTTTACGCAACATTTCCATGAATCATGGATGTGTTGATGACATTAATTAGGGAATATTAGAGGAGTTCAGGAGACGTGATGTTTAAATGCGTGCCAGCCACTTAAATGCCTAGGAATGCAGAACGGGAGTGGAAAGCTTATTTGACAGAAGAGTAATCTCGGTCTAAGGACTACATTGCAAAAACATTGCAAAAATATTACCATGCATTCATAACCTCGTGATTCAGTGAGAGTGAGTCCAAAACATTGGAAGGTAGGCTATGTCTTGTGACATTTCTTTTATTTACATTTTTTAAAAGAAAAATCTATAGAAAATCGCCGTTATAATAGCAATCCGCCATGAAACAAGCGCGCCTACTCTTAAAGGGAATGTGAGATGACGATCTGATTGGTTTATTGCAAGTTACGCCCAAACCACACCTATGACTAATAAAGCTACTTTAGACCTACCCATTTTAGATATGCGTTGGGCGCAAGAATCATTTATCCCGCCGGTAAAATAGCAACAATGCCCGGGACCCTCCCACAATGTAACTTGCGTTTCGCGTTTGATACTTGCGTTTCAGATCGTTAAAATAGGGCCCAATGTGTATTTTCACTGACTGCGGAATGGCTGCGTAATATTGCTCAAAATCTACCCACCTTCATCAATGTATTGCGAAAAGCAGTTATTCTATTATAACAACATCAACAATAAATTAGACATTATAAACAAAAAATGTCAAATGTCATCACACCTCATCACCTCAATAGACAATCAAAAGCAATGAAGAAAATAACGTATTGCCAAGCCATTTTCCACCATTTCCAAAAGCTTGCAAATTACACAATAATTCAAAACTGACAATGCTGATATTTCTTACCGGATTCAGAAAAGTTTGTCAGGCACACGCACCTGCAAGGCTGTATAGGCGGCAAGACAGTTTTACTCTGCTACAGCTAGGCCGAGTGGCATCGGCGGTCGAATGTCCTGGTGTTACCAGCAATGTTGTCAAGGCAGCCTCTGTGGCTGGCGTCTCCATTTCCGTGCCACTTTGAATTGAGGATGTGCAAAACCACATTCTAATCCATAATGAGCTGTGAAACTTATTTCCGGTGGAAACAATCTACTACTAGGCTACATTTGAACGTAATCATTTATTTCAAATTGTGCCCGCCTTTCTACTGTGTGAAGGCCAATCAACGTTTTTTACCAATGTGTGACTTTTTTATGTTAACCCGCTGGTTTTGATTCCTGTGCAGCGGTACAGCGTAATAATCAACGCAACAAATCGCACCTAGGCCTGACTGTGGAGGGATTTGTAGGACAAATACGCCTACTGGAATCAAAACTGAGGTGGCACAATATTCTCCTGCCGCCGGGCCTGCTTCATGCTGATGGTGTATAACAATTGTATATATATATAGTATTCTTTCATTTGCAACCCTGACAGTGTTAAACACTCATGGGAGCAAATAAAAAATGTACAGGGTGTGTAAATTAATCGTTACAATACTTGGTTGTTTAACAAGTTCTGTAGGAAATAGGAATAGTAAACGTATGTTCTCGATATATATGGTCTCTACAGAGAAAGGGGATACATTGATGTTGATCCGTATCAAACAGACCATACATTAAAATACCTTACACAAACAAACGCAACACTATGCATAAAGTCTGTACCTGTAAGCGCACAACTTTGATGTATCGCACTGCACTGGCACATACGATCAAGATTGGCTGCTGAATGTGTTGGCCTATTACGCCTGTTTCAGTCTACTACACGGCTAATCTCCCGTGATATTCGCTGGGGTCACGTTGGCGGCTATTTTTGTGCATACACTTAAATGTGTAGGCGTGGATCTAGATGTTGTTTTTTAACGAAAAAAATATGAATTTATTTAAAATGAACAAATATTATATATAAACCAAGTTTAAAAAAAAAACTTTGCCCAGGCTATAACAAAAAGTGCATTATGCATCTGATTTCTGGGTGTGCCATCTGCCTCTTTGGGTGGCACAAGCACACCCTGGCACACCCGTGCCTACGCCACTGTAGTGCAATCATTTCGGACTTCATTCAGTAAAAGCGTAGCTAAACAGATGTGTTTTGAGTCTGGATTTAAAGGTGACTACTGTTGGAGCACATCTGATCTCCTCTAGGAGCTGGTTCCAGCTGCGACTGGCATAGTAGCTAAAAGCAGATTCTCTGCGTTTTGTCTGAATCCTTGGTATCTCTAGCTGATGTAATCCTGATGATCTGAGTGGTCTGTTGGGCCATTGAGTGATTTATATACCAGTAATAATACTTTAAAGTCTATCCTAAATGTGACTGGGAGCCAGTGTAGAGACTTGAGGACTGGCATCATATGCTCATATTTCCTGGTTCTGCTTAGAATCCTGGCCGCAGCATTCTGTATGAGCTGTAGCTGTCTTATGGTCTTTTTGGGAAGACCAGTGAGGAGGCCATTACAATAATCCACCCTGCTGGTGATGAAAGCATGAACAAGTTTCTCTAAGTCTTGTCTGGAAACACAGCATCTAATTCTTGAAATTTTTTTATGATGATAATATGCTGATTTTGTTATTGCTTTAACATGACTACTGAAGCTAAGGTCTGACTCGAGAATCACACCAAGATTCTGGACTTGATCTTTAGTTGTTTGACCCGTAGCATCAAGGTATGCATTCACCTTGAGAACCTTCGGCCCAGTCCGAGGTCCTGAGCACTCTGGATGAGGTTTTCTTCCAGAATACCTCCTTCAATTGCAACCAGTTGTCCTGTCCCTGCATCTGAAAAACAGCCCCATAACATGATGCTGCCACCACCATGTTTCACTGTTGGAATTGTATTGGGCAGGTGATGAGCAGTGCCTGGTTTTCTCCACACATACCGCTTAGAATTAACACCAAAAAGTTCAATCTTGGTCTAATCAGACCAGAGAATCTTATTTCTCATAGTCTGGGAGTCCTTCATGTGTTTCTTGGCAAACACTATGTAGGCTTTCATATGTCTTGCACTGAGGAGAGGCTTCCGTCGGGCCACTCTGCCATAAAGCCCCGACTAGTGGAGGGCTGCAGTGATAGTTGACTTTGTGGAACTTTCTTCCATCTCCCTACTTCATCTCTGGAGCTCAGCCACCGTGATCCTTGGGATCTTCTTCACCTCTCCTACCAAGGCTCTTCTCCCACGATTGCTCAGTTTGGCTGGACGGCCAGGTCTAGGAAGAGTTCTGCTTGTCCCACACTTCTTCCATTTAAGGATCATGGAGGCCACTGTGCTCTTAGGAACCTTGAGTCCTGCAGAAAATATTTTGTAACCTTGGCCACATATGTGCCTTGCCACAATTCTGTCTCTGAGCTCCTCGGGTAGTTCCTTCGACCTCATGAATCTCATTTGCTCTGACATGCACTGTGAGCTGTAAGGTCTTATATAGACAGGTGTGTGCCTTTCCTAATCAAGTCCAATCAGTGTAATTGGACAGCATGTGACAGCATGTGAGTTAAATTTGTGTGCCACAGCAAAGGGTCTGAATACTTATGACCAAAATAAAACTCAAAATGCACTTTTCCAAATGATTATGCCCATCTTTACAGGGCAAGTTACATGTTAACATAGAACCCCTTCTTTGATATCACCTTCACAATTTTTGCATCCTTTGAACTTCTGAGTTAATGGAGAGTTTCTGCTTGAATTGCTTTGCAGGATGTCAGAAAAGCCACCCAGAGCAGCTGTTTTGTTGCAAACTGCCTCCCACCCACATAGATCTTTTGCTTGAGGGTACTCCAAAGGTTCTCAATAGGGTTGAGGTCAGGGGAGGATGGGGGCCACACCATGAGTTTCTCTCCTTTTATGCCCATAGCAGCCAATGACACAGAGGTATTCTTTGCAGCATGATGATTTTGCTACAGAAGGCACGGTTCTTCTTTTTGTACCATGGAAGAAAGTGGTCACTCCACCTTAGGGACCCTAAAGGGGCCTACCAGCTCTCTTTCCGTGATTCCGGCCTAAATATGACTCCGCCACCTCCATGCTGACGTTGCAGCTTTTTTGGGCCATCCACCAACCATCCACTACTACATCCATCTGAACTATCCAGGGTTGCACGGCACTCATCAATAAACAAGACTGTTTGAAAATTAGTCTTCATGTATTTCTGGGCCCACTGCAACCGTTTCTGCTTGTGAGCAAGGGCGGCTGAATAGTAGGTTTATGCACAACTACAAGATTGAAAGATCCTGCACATTGAGTTTTGTGGGACTCCAGAGGCACCAGCAGCTTCAAATACCTGTTTGCTGCTTTTTAATGGCATTTTAGCAGCTGCTCTCTTAATCTGAAGAATTTGTCTGGCAGTAACCTTCCTCATTATGCCTTTATCTGCACGAACCTGTCTGTCCTCTGAATCAGACACAAATCTCTGTTATGAGTTTTATAATTGTTTAATGAAATGGATGCTGAGTCTCAGGTCTGTCTTGTCCTCACCCGTAAGTGCTGCATTCATAAAAAGCTGAATTCCTATTTGATGGAAAGTGTTCACGTGCAAGCGCTCCATTCATAAAAAAGAGGAATTCTGCTTATTAGTCTATTTTAACAATAGCAATCACACACAGGTGCTCCATTATTTATAGTTATTTAGTAATTTAGTGTTTAAATTGAATTAAACCTTTTTTAAACCAGCTACTATTGTGTCAAACAGGTGTTGATGTTGTGGTGTTGGAGAGATGGAGGAGCGTTCTTGACGTTTAATGAACGGAAGACATGGAAATAAGTCTGAGCTGGTACTGTCGAACTACAGATTTCACACAATAAAGTGGTGTAAAAAGAAATCCTACACAGTCTAAACAGTTAACCTGAACTCCATCCAAAACATGTCCAGTTCACACAGGCTTGATGGTGTAGTGGAAACTACTAAGATCTGTTAACCGGGCGGACAGGGTTAGAGTCAGGGTTCAAAATTAGCACCATTTACCAGCCAAATGCTGGTGAAATATGCATGTGGCTGGTAGATTTGCTTCACTGACCAGCCAAAAAAACAATAGTAATCTATTGAGTGGCTGGTAAAATTTTAACATTCACTAGCCGTTTGGCTGGTGGATGAAAAAGTTCATTTTGAACCCTGGTTAGAGTCCAGCGCGCCACCAATATATATTTATGGTGTTACAGTATATTAATCATACACTGTTCGTTACTGCTTTTATTTTTATTAGAGATCTCTGTTGTTCATTTTGTTCACCTAAAAGTAGTAATGGGTACATCTATTAAACACTGTTCATTACTGCTTTCATAGACTACTGTAGTAAATGGCTATTACGCACTGCTCCCCAGGAGGGGAGTGGGATGTCACACCTCACTGCCCAAGTGGTCAGAGAAAGGAGTATGGAGTTGTGGGTGCGAGTAAAGACACAGAAACAATATTGTACCATGCAAACACAGGCTTTATTATACGACAGTAAATAAATAATATTTTGGGAGAAGAGGCTGAGTGGATCCCAAGTCAAAGAAAGTAAATATATATTAATCCCACCCCTAACCTGTCTAAACTACCTACAAACACACACAAACTAACTGGCACACGAACAAGGTGCCCTAACCAAAATACAGGAGGTGGGCTGCTCAGGTCTACCCTGGTGTGTAGAGACAAGGGAATAGATGTAATAGTTGAGCGGCTAAGTGCTTATGTTTGGCAGAATCGTTCAGTTTATGATACAAGTGTGAAAATTGGCATGAGCAGTCTCCGTGGGTCACTTGACAAGAAAATTGTCAGAGCCACTTGAAATTTCAAGATGGCGGCCATTTTTCACGATGCCCGACACCTTAGTGGAGTATTTAAGTGACATAGTGGTTTATTTGGTGATACAAGCATGAAAATTGCCATGAGCAGTCTCTGATGGTCACTAGACAATAAGCAAACAATAGCTACTTGAAATTTCAAGATGGCCACCACCTTAGTGGAGTATTTAAGGATTAAGTAATCATTTAGTTGGTGATACAAGCATGAAAATTGCCATGAGTTGTCTCAAAGGGTCATTTGACAAGAAACCGCCCACAGCCACTTAAAACTTCAAGATGGCGTCCTTTTTTTTTCACCACCACCTAAATGGAGCAGTTAAGCAATATTATTATTTAGTTAGTGACATAAGCATGCAAATTGGTATGAGCAGTCTCTAAGGGTTGCTTGACAAGAAAACACTCTCAGCCACTTGAAATGTCTGTTTTCAAGATGGCCGACCCCTGGATCCTCTAAAGATCAATTTTCCGATAGAAATGTATTATTTTTTTTAATTAAGGATGATTTGGTGTCATTTTATTTTATATGTTTTAGATTACTCTAAAGAACAACTTTTAACGCATCAAAATACAGTTGTGTTGATTTGTTGATTAGACAAGCGTGAATATCTGCACAACCAGGGCACACTGGTGATATAACACTGCTGTTAAACTCAGAGGGGGGTTCAATGTCAGCTAATTGTAAAGTTAGTATCCCAAACGCTGTCTGATCTACCCCAAAACAGTTAGATAGCCGCACCTGAATTGACAAGTTGTGCCAGCGCGGGAGATCCGAGGCAAGGTTAATGGGGTTTTAATTAACCGGATGCTGTACAGATCGCACGGGATATAAATGGCATCGGATGAACGATCGGACTAAGTGTAGGGTTAAGACTTAGTGAACTTAGTTGTATCCCATACATCAAAGTGCTTGGTAAAAGGTGGTAAAAGAATAAACCCTGAGCCTCTGCCTATAAATTTGCTGCAGACATGGCAATGCCGATGAAACTTCATGAAAGAGTCAATGAATGTGCCATGAATCTAAGCGACATGAAGCTCCTTGCAAAGCTTATTGTTGGTGATGTTGTTGCACAGGAATTTAAATACCACCCTGCCTGTCTCGTTGGACTGTACAACAGAGAGCGAGACCATCTCAATTCCATCAAGCAAGAGCAGAGCCTCAAAAGCAGGTATCCCTCTATTTGTTCAAAATTTGTCATCTACATCACGGACATGAAGACCACAAGTGACGGAATGGATCCAGTTATATTTAATGCCGAGCCCATCCGACTGGGGATTGGTTTAAAAAAGTATTCTGGACTCCACGTCCACATTTTGCAGAGAATTGTTGGGAGTTGACCAAATGTGGGTGCAACAAGGCATGTACTGGAAGTGCTTCAGATATGGACTCAGTTGCACATGCCTATGTAGTTGCCCCTGCTAGAACCTTTTTGCATGTTTCTTTTGCCAGTGTTAGTCCTCTATGTTTTCCGGTGTCTGCTTCCCCTCGCCACATCGGCACATCATGTTTTTTTTGTCACCAGACTATCACTGTGACATTTTCAGTTTAATTCCTTAGTATTGTTTGAGATACTTTCTGTTTGTCATGGTTCCATGGCTGTGTCAGCCAGAGTCACTGTTGCCTCTGGATCTGTTCTTATTGACATTCAGTATTAGTCATTGCTCAATTTTTGGTTTGTTGCACTGTCCGTTCAGCACCACAACTGTGCAAATGTATTAATCTTATTTTTGTTTCCCCACCTCTTAGTATTAATTTGACATGTTTAATAACTGTTAGTTTAAAAACATAAAATAATAATATCCTCCCTTGTGACTCTTACCTTGTCGTGGTAAGGGAGCTTGTGTACCTCAATGAACCCTAAGAGCTATGCTGTTGGGAGGCAACTCCTGACAGGCTTTACCAAACTGGACAGGTCATGGGTGAGGAGTCAGACAAAACACAGTCAAACTACTTCTCTTGACAGAGTCTCTTGAGGAACCCAATACATTTCTATGTGAAAATGTAGGTAACGCTTTAGATTACAGCCCGGAAAGTACTGCGTAAATACACAGAATTTACAGCGTAACTTTCGGTAAAGTGTAATTATAAAGTATGTACGTGTATTTATAAGGGAACAATTCATAATATCTGGGGAATAAACGGGTAACAACAAAGAGAAATACAAATAATATATGCAGTAACTATTTTATAACTAAGGGGTAATATTTTAATATTACATGGTAGCTATGCTAAACAAATTGGAAAATTACAAATAATTTATCGGCTACAGTAATTAATTCCTAACTTCGTACTAACTCTTAAATATTACGTGATATGGCCTAGGCTACATGCAAAACAACAATCTTATGTTTGAGAGCAATTTAGCGAGAACACACACATTCACTGAATTGGCTGGATAACACTCCTCTCCACATATAGCTGGTGTGTGTGGTGATCGCAGTGTTGTCCCGTGGGTGCCGTCACATCATCCAAGTGGATTCTGCAAATTGTGATGATTCAGGAGGGACCTCGGACGTGGTATTAAAGTGCGCTGAGTGTTCAGCAGTAAATATGCTATACTTCATCAATCAAATCAATCAATCAAATTTATTTTATAAAGCCATTTTTACAACAGCAGTTGTCACAAAGTGCTTTGACAGACACCCGGCCCGAGACCCCCAAAAGCAAGCAACACAAGTGATGCACAGTGGCTAGGAAAAACTCCCTAGTAGGAGGGACATAGGAAGAAACCTAGAGAGAGGCCAGACTCAAGGGGGTGGCCAGTCCTCT
>JACXGM010016613.1:0-20325 GCA_016801145.1 Umbra pygmaea | reverse complement strand
GCATTTCTGGACGGATCTCATCAATCCCTGGGGCTTTGCCACTGTGGAGTTGTTTGACTACCTCAGTGACTTCCACCAGGGAAATTGACGACAATCCCCCATCATCCTCTAGCTCTGCCTCTAATATAGAGGGCACAGAAGTAGGATTCAGGAGTTCCTCGAAGTGCTCCTTCCACCGCCCTGTTACCTCCTCAGTTGAGGTCAACAGAGTCCCAACCTTACTGTATACAGCTTGGATGGTTCCCCGCTTCCCCCTTCTGAGGTGGCGGACGGTTTTCCAGAAGCACTTTGGTGCCGCCCGAAAGTCCTTCTCCATGTCTTCCCCGAACTTTTCCCACACCCGCTGCTTTGCCTCTTTTACGGCAGAGGCTGCAGCCCTTCGGGCCCTTCGGTACCCTGCAACTGTTTCTGGAGTCCTCCGGGATAACATATCCCGGAATGACTCCTTCTTCAGTCGGAAGGCTTCCCTGACCACCAAGGTTAACTGTACCTGTTATTCAGGTGCTGGTCAATCTAATCTTGACCAACATTGCCCTTATCTGCATATGCAGGTGACATTAACAACATGTAGGCTTGTTTTCTGTCGGTTGAGGGTTGATGAAAGTCAAACAGCTCCTCTTCTAGTTTCATTTTAATGTCACTGTACCGAAGAAAATACTTTCTCTAAAGAATTAAATAAGGCACATCTCAGATCCCCATTTATATCCCTCAAGACAAGCCGCCAGGGGTGTCTTCAGAGAATTTTATGATGTATAATCACTTAGGTATCAGACATTGTGACTGAACAAGATTCTGATGGAGTTTGTCCGTTTGTTAATTTGTTATGTTGGACAGGGCCAATCACATCGAAATCCGGATGGTCAGGTTGAGGCTTGTATGTCTTGTCAATGAATGATGAACAGCGGTAATTAAAACTGTGATGCATGATCGATTAATTCTCCGTTCTGTCCTGCCTTCTCTGGTAAATGCATGTCTATCAGATGTTGGAGCTAAGAGATGGTGTTAGATGTGACACAGTTGCCAAAATACCTCCATAATGGATGGTTCCCCCTGTCCAATGCCTGCCTGGTGTTTCCAGCTGCTAACGCTGTGACTTGATGTTCACCAGATGCCCAAGTCATGTGACTGGCTGGCTCACACTGCTGGCACCTCCAACTCACTGTGCCAGCATTGAATAGATTTAAAGATTTGAAAAGGAATAGGTACAAAGCAATCCATCCCCGATACAATAATAATCAATATACTGTAACGATATAATCAATATCCTTGTGTTCTGTCTTTGAGATGACTCTCAGCTCTGCAGCCATTATATGACTCATACTAACATCCCAAAGCTCTTTTCTGTGAAATCAGATCTAGAAATCGGAGAAATGCTGATATTCTTCTTTCACAACCTGTTCATATTTACATGCATCTATTCCTCCTGTGGGGCAACAGGCGAACCTAAATGCTCATTTCCTTTTTCAATCCTTTTCATTTCTCTCCTTTCAGTATACCCAGTTTGTATTCTTTTCCCACAGGCAACAGAATTGCTCCTGGAAGGATGCTGGCTAGAAGATGCAACTTGTTATCATCACCATTATCACAGGCTGTAACCTTCTCCCTTTCCCAGGCACTGTGAAATGACATCTAGTCTCTGGGAGACTGTTATTAGAGCCACAGGGACATAGCTCTGATTTGATTATTTGGCTCTTGAAGGGACCTCCTATTGTTTACTGATTCTGCAATGTAAATTGTAGTTAGATTTCACCTTTGCTTCAAAGATAACATCTTATTGAACTTGACTAGCTAAATTCTTCTACACATTACGGTTGTTTCATGTAAGACCATTTTTTTCATGGCTTAGAGTGTAACCATTCTTACTTATATTAAGAAGAAATGTTAGTTAAAATGTTAGTAAAAAAAGTTACATTTGCCACACATAGATTCTTCGCATTTATGTAATCTGGTTCTGACTGGTTCTCTTCAGACTCTACTTTCCTAATGTTCAACTGTAACTGTGATTGAGTGGAGCGGAGTCAGATGCAGGTGGTGGTATGAGGCCGTCTTTATTATAGGAAAGACTGCCTTGTCTATGAAGCCAAATGGCAAAATTCAGTACTGTGCAAAGACTTAGGCACCCTAGATATTGTTTGACTCATACCTAGTTTTGTATTTCCATTTGCCACAAAATGCAATGCTAGAGAGCATTATTTTTACTTTTGTGACAGAAAGAATTCAGCAATAGACCGCATTTCAGATGAACTGAACCTGATTACATTTTATATAATATATCGGCCAGTGCATGGTAACACAATGTTAGTAGAACAAACAGGAATGCTAATGATCAATGACATCTTGCACCCATTGAACCAACCTGATTAAATAAAACAGGAATGTGTGTAGAAGGAATTAAACTAAGTGAAGGACAATCAAAGTGAGGGTGTGACATTTTTCCGTAGTTATTTTAGTATTTCGCTGATTTCTGGTATTTACAGTGTACGTTTTATAGTTAAGAACATTAATTTCTATATTTTAGAAAGCATCTTACATTTGTAGTTTTTTTTACAGGTGCCTAAGACTTTTGCACAGTAGTGTAGGTGGGCAACAGTAATGCAAAAATATAGAACACCCTAATGAAAGAACAAAGCACAGGTGCACAGTAAGGGGGAATGTACAGCAGTGTCAGAAGGCCATTGAAATTGACCTGCAAGTCTCTGCATGCCAGCAAAGCAAGGCCCAGGATTGGGAGTCATGACAGTACCCCCCCCCCCCCCATGCACAGTTTGGGTGGCGCGATGTCCCCGACAGCACCTCAGCCTCCTGGAGAAGAGCCACCACCAGTGGCCTGAGAAGTGGCACATGAAATGAGGGACTAATGCGCATAGAGGATAATAAATGTAATCTATACGTCACATAATTTACCCTCTTCAGAACTGTATATGGCCTCACAAACCCAGATTATGGCAGTTCAGGCAGAGGGGCAGAGGGGCAGGTTCCGGGTTCAAGAGCCAGACCTGATTGCCAAGCTGGTACACTGGCAATTCCCCATGGTGGCGGTCAGCCTGGACCATGTGGCAGTGCACGACATGCTAGAGATCTGCATGGGCAGTGTTTCACTTCCCCTCCACGCACCAGAACCTCTCATCCACTCAGGGAGCCTCAGTCCGGCTCAGATGCTACAAAGCCAGAGCCAGCTGTGAGGTTCATGGAGGAGTGGTGGAACGGGTTCTGGGCATACTCGTTCCAGGGTAAGAAAGTCGACCATTCCCCTGGCGGTTAGGAATCTACCCACTTCCTGGTTCATGTGCTACCCATTGGCTTTCAGATGAAACACAGAGATGAGACTGACAGTGAACCCCAAACTATCCATAAACACTCAAGAAGTAAACTGGGGCCACAGTCTGGAACAATATCCTCCAGAAGGCCATAGTGCCAGAAGACATGGGTAAACAGAGCCTCTGCAATCTGCAGAGCTGTGGAAAAACCAGGAAGAGCTAGGAGTCAGCAAGCCTTCGAGAACCGGTCCACAATGACCAAGAGGACGGTGTAGCCCTCGGAGGGAGGGAGGTCTGTCAAAAATGGCCGTTGTGGGACTGGAAGAGGCATTAAAATCCCTGCAGGAAGGCATCTCTGCTCTTTACTCTATTCGCACACCCAGCAGGAAGAAACATACACCCCACCAGTACCTGCCAGCCAAGCCGTGCGGCCGATTCCAGGATGACCAATAAAGTGGACAGAAGCTTGTCTTGGACTGACACATTGCAGAAACTGGCATTCAGCAGGACACCACACAGGAGTAGGGTCCATGCGTATTGCCTTCTGAATCTCGGTTTTCCAGGTTTCCCACAGTATGGGACTTTCATCTACTGGCCTCTCCTCTGTGTCATACTGGCAGGATGGAGCATTGGTCTTCACAGGAATATGGACCACCTCCCCTGGCGAGGGTTCATTCTCCTCACCGCTTGGATGTACTCCAGGTTATGGAGGTTAGTCCAACTGAGAAAAGGGTGTTCAGCTCCCTCGCGCCAGTGCCTCCATGCCATGAGGGCCTTGACGACAGCTAACAGCTCACAATCATTGACATCATAGTTTCGTTGAGTGGGTGTCAGCTTTCTCAAAAAGAAGGCACAGGGGTGGAGCTTGGAATGCGGATCTGACCATTACGGCAGAACTGCAGCTATACCATCCTCAGAAACGTCCACCTCCACCATAAATGGTAAAGATGGATCAGGGTGAGCCAACACAGGAGCTGAGGAGAATATATTTTTCAGTGAGGTGAAAGCCCTGTCCAACTCAGTATTCCAATGCAGCCTGGTCAGCCCCCCCTTCAACAGTGACATGGTCTGAGCCATAACCTTGCCAAAACCACAAATTATTCTCCTGATATAATTGGTGAAACCAAGTTACCACTGTACTGCCTTTACCCTGGTTGGGTCAGCCAATTACACACAGCATCAATGCGTTCCACCTCCATCTTCACCCCTGTTGTGGAGATGTAGTATTCCAAAAAAAGAGATAGATTAATGGAAGGAAAGGCACTTCTCAGCTTTGATATATAAATCATGCTCCAGCAGCCTTTCAAGCACTTGGCGGACCAAAGAGACATGCTGATTGCTTGTGGCCCTTTACACTGAGATGTCATCAATGTACACTCCCACTCTGTGACCAAACATGTCCCTGAAGAGCTTGTTCACAAACAATTGGAACCCTGATGGAGCACTCGTAAGACCATTTGGCATGACCAGATATTTGTAGAAGCCAGTTGCAGTGATAAACACTGTCTGATGCTCATCACTCTCTCTGATACACACAAGGTTGTTGGCACTCCGGAGGTCCAATTTTGTAAAGAAACACCCACTATGCATAGATTCTACAACTTGAGAGATGGGGGGAAGTGGGTATGTCTAACCATGGGGCACATACCTCCATCTGTTCTTGTCACAATGTGTAGTTAGGTGGAGACAGGGAGACCCGAAGGCAAAGACGTGGTTGTTATCCATCATAGTTTATTAAAGCCAAATACCAGGAATCGAACTGACAAGCATTATAGGAATGGCATCAAGTGAGAGCAACTAAGGATTACACAATTAGCAATGTGCTCTTGTAGCAGCACGGACACTGAGCTAACATATACATATACACAATACGCCTAAACTCTCACACTAGAAAACAAAAGCAAACATATACGCAGTAGCTCCCTGATAACTTCTTAACGGATACAATGTAACATAAGGCACACCAACGTAACATCTTCACACTCATAACAGGTTCATCTGAACACAATGACCAACACCTCTCTCTAGTCTGGGCTGTATATATAACTAATGCTAACTATCCAATCAAACATAGCTGTACATAATCACCAATCTAACCGATCTCCACGATACCAGCCTCTCCTAACCTAAACCTCACAAAAACAACCCCACACAGGTAGACTTCCCCCCAAGGCACTCACCCAGGTGGCGGGTCAGCCGGAGATCTGGGACAGGCAGGGCAGGGGGCCCTGGGACAGGCAGGGCAGTGGGCCCAGGGACAGGCAGGGCAGGGGGCCCTGGGACAAGCAGGGCAGGGGGCCCTGTGAACAATGGAGTAGGGGGCCCTGGGAACAACGGAGTAGGGGGCCCTGGGAACAAGGGAGCAGGGGGCCCTGAGAACAATAGAACAGGGGGCCCTGGGAACAAGGGAGCAGGGGGCCCTGGGAACAACAGAGCAGGGGGCCCTGGGAACAATAGAGCAGGGGACTCTGTCATTGCTGTAGCAGGGGGCCCTGTTGTCCCATAGCAGGGAGCCCTGTCATTGCCGTAGCAGGGGCCCCTTTCATGAGCGTAGCAGGGGGCCCTGATGGCAGTGGAGCAGAGAGCCCTGGAATCAGCAGAGCAGGGGGCTCCATATCCCCATCGCTGCATCACCACCAAATTCTGGCGTTGGAGGCAAAATCAGACTCTCCAGGTCCATTTCCACCTGGAGCTCAGGAGGCGGCTGAGGCGGGGCCTGACATGGAGCTGGCTGTGGCGGGGTCTGACATGGAGCTGGCTGTGGCAAGCCTGATGTGGAGCCGGCTGAGGAGAGGCGGCCATCTTGGGATGAGTGGCGGCCATCTTAAGACGAGTGGCGGCCATCTTAGGTATGAGTGGCGGTCATCTTGGGACGAGTGGCGGCCATCTAGGAATGAGTGGCGGCCGGCTTGGGAAGCTCGGTGGCCATCTTGGGCTGTGGGACCCTAACACCCAGACGGGGAGCTCCTCTACGTGGGCTAACACCCTGGACCTGAGCATCAGGAGCACTTCAATTAGCCAGCCGAGCTGGGACTTCTCCACACGGCTCATAGCCTCCCAAAAAATCTTGGGGAGATCCCAGTTCTCCTCCTTGTCATAAGCAACCTGAACCACATCCTCGGAGAACAACAAGTCAGAGTCCCACATAGAGGCGAGATATGGTCCTCCGACTGGATTAACTCTTTCCCTGTTGGGAGAAAGGGAAGCGTGAGCCGCTGGTGCCCCTCCCAACCGAACACTTCCACACCTCAGGGGTGTATTCCACAGCTCCGACGTAGGGGTTGAAACCGGGGTTAGAGTTTAGCCGAAGTACCGGTATAGCCTCTCACACTCCTCCTCTAGTGTTTCTCTGCCTTGCGGTCGCATTTGCGGGTTTGGTCTCAGTCCCTAATTGCGGTTGGTCATTATGTCACAATATGTAGTTGGGTGGAGAGAGGGAGACCCGAAGGCAAAGATGTGGTTGTTATCCATAATAGTTTATTAAAGCCAAAGAATGCGGATCAAACTGGCAATCGTTATAGGAATGCCATCGAGTGAGAGCAACTACAGATTACACAATTAGCAAAGTGCTCTTGTAGCGGCACGGGCACTGAGCTAACATATACGTATACACAATACGCCTAAACTCTCATACTAGAAAACAAAACCGAACTTACACGCAGTAGCTCCCGGATAACTTCTTAATAGATACAATGTAACATAAGGCACACCAACGTAACATCCTCACACATGTAACAGGTTCATCTGAACACAATGACCAACACCTCTCTCTAGTCTGGGCTGTATATATATCCAACGCTAACTATCTAATCAAACATGGCTGTACGTAATCACCAATATAACCGATCTCCAAGATACCAGCCTCTCCTAACATAAACCTATCGTAGAAACAGCCCACACTAGAGAGAGGCATGTTCAAACCAATAAAGGTACATTACACAGAATATAAGGCAGAACTAAAATACCATGCAAAACACTGTATGAAACACAAAGGAACCTATAATGAAACAATACACGTAAGAAATAAGGAAAATACATACAGGAGTCCATATCTCAGTTCATTACAGTCTATGAACGCCAGCCCTCCCTGGGCTTAGCATTACAGTTCGTTACAAAAAAGAAACTCGCAGAGGCAGGTGAAGTTAAGGGCTGTATGTATCCATATTGTCGTGTTTCTGATATCTACTTTTCCATCGCCTCTGTCTCAGCATACGACAGAGGATACATGTGACCCCTGGGCAGTACCGAACCTGGTAGGGGTGCTATGGTACAATCCAAGGGCCGATGAGGAGGTTATTTACAACCCTAATTCCAAAAAAGTATGAACAGTGTGAAAAATGCAACAACAAAAATATTGTTCTTTGAAAATTCAATTAACTCTGTACTATAATGAATACACAGCAAAATCACCAGTGTTAAATCAACCCTGAGAGTTGTGTACATATTATTAATACCTTATGTGATGTTTTACACTCATTTCAAATCTGATGACTGCAAGACACTCCAAAAAAGTTGGGACAGTCGATTGTTTAGCACGTTTAACATTCCCTTTTCTTTATTAACACGTACATTAGGGAGAACAAGTATTTGATACACTGCTGATTTTGCAGGTTTTCCTACATACAAAGCATCCAAAACAAAAATCCTGCCTTGCAGTGTTCATAGACAATGGCTTCTTCTCCCATACCTCTGCTTTGACAGTTAGCTTATATTATTAGCCCTCTTTTTTATTGTTTGTCACTGGAAATATTCTGTCAGTCTCTCCATGGTTCCTTATGTGTACCTTCTGCACTCTGTACAACAAACAGACACACAAACTTGTACCCACACGTGTAAATGTGAGGAGACATCACACGCCAGACCTGTGTTTCCCTTTGCTAGAATCAACACACCATGCTGCCCTTTGGCCCTGATTCCTAACTGTCATTTATTTCCCAAATAAACGCATTGACTGTGTGAGAGAGAGGGAGAGAGGGAGAGACGGAGAGAGGCATGGCAATGTATTTGTCCTTGCGTTCAGCCTCAGTGACATGCGGCCTGAGGGAGACGACTTGCTGAACACAGTGCTCAAATGAATACAGAATAAAAAAACAACCATGAATTCATTGCAGTTCTTGAATTAAACCCAATGCCCCGAAGAGATGTATGTTAATCTCTGACTGTTTCTGGAACAGCAGCAATGATATACCCATTTTACACTATAACAGCTGACTTAGGATATTTAAAATGTTCTATTCATGCAAAAAGGCAGGATGAAAAATAAAGGCTTACTTTACACATAATGTCATTAAGAATCTAAGGACTAAAGTTGGAAGTTCATATTATATGCAAGGGCATTGATATAGAGAGATTCAATACAAAATGTCATTCATGATACTGTGTCCTCTAAGCTGCTTTTCAGATGAATATAATTTGTTTCCCATAATATTGTTCATTGAATATAAGGAGTGTGGATCTGAATTCTACACTGCATGATTTGCACATAGGCAGTAGAACTACCTATACTACATCATCCCTGAAATTAAATCAATTATTTAAAATTTTGGACATTATAAACAGCCAATAAACTCCCTTTGCAAATTATAACGATTAACAAATAATTATAACAATTATAATTATGAACAATTATATACATTACATTGATGAGGCAGCTTTTACTGAGTTGAGCGCTAAGTTGGGAATTCAAACTCCTGGAAGCCTTTCACCCCCCTGGACCTACTGAGACTGGCAAGGTTGGGCAGGACAGATTGGAGTTGGAGGGCTTTTATCCCCTCATGACACTATGGGTCAGGAGAGAATGACACTGATGGACATAATGAAATGTCTGTGTGTTGTTCTGTGTCCACAGCATAACTTTCCACTCTGTGTTTCAACGCTCCCCCTCAGAAAAACATTGTCTAATGGACCATTAAATAAATAATCTACATTTGAACATTTAAATGTGTTTTATTGAGGCCAAAACGAAAAACATAGGAACAATTATAAGAAATTGATTAATATCCATTTCAGCCTTGAGGAAATTGTGTTCCAATCAGTCATTTTGAGCAAAAATGTGAACCAACTTCATGCTCTTTGGAAAGGTCAAGGCACTTCAATTCTCTGAAAGGTCTAACAGAAAACGAACAGACACAATATGCAGCAGGAGTCAATTCACAACACGCTTTTTGATTCACAAAGTGCTTCTGCTCTGGGGTTGATCTGCCACCTCAATATAACTATTCAAACTGCAGCCTCATGCATACATTTCGCCACCTGGAGTTTTTGCTAATAGACGTAGACCTTTGACTTCAGCGAAAGACGCTGCCTGGACATTTACGTGCTTGCTCATGCTAATGCTAATAGCTGGCAGGTATACTCCTGTGTTCCCTAGAAAAACATCTGCCACCCTCTACACTGGAGGGACTTTGTAAGGTGGATGTTTAATATGCCTAATACATTCATTGCATGGATTGAAAATGTTTCTTTGCCACAGTTTCAAGGATTTACTTTAATGATGCTCTGTATAGAATTTCACTCAGTGAGAATGACACTAGTTTAGCTTATTTTGACATATGAATAGGAATATATTCTCCAATCGGTCAGATTTGTCCTTGTGAAGGATGCATGTATCAAGCCATGTACAAGGTTGTCCTGGATGAAAACTTGCTTCCTTCTGCTCAGCTGCTCTGCACCATGGGGGGTTAGGCATTCTGCTCAGCTGCTCCGCACCATGGGGGGTTAGGCATTCTGCTCAGCTGCTCCGCACCATGGGCGGGTTAGGCATTCTGCTCAGCTGCTCCGCACCATGGGCGGGTTAGGCATTCTGCTCAGCTGCTCCGCACCATGGGGGATTAGGCATTCTGCTCAGCTGCTCCGCACCATGGGGGGTTAGGCATTCTGCTCAGCACCTGTGGGATCCCCTACCAGACCATCAAAAATCTCCACATGCCACACTGACTCTTAAGAAAGGCCTAAAAAACCTCTCTAATCCAGCAAGCATTCCCTTTACCTAGACATTTTATATTGTAAAATGATTTACTCTTTGCTTATGTTATACCTGTTTTTAATTTTGTTTTTACTCTGTATAGCATTTTGGGATTGTTTATAACAATGAAAAATGCTTAACAAATAAAATATATTATTATAATTATTACCCTGCCAAGTAATGCATAACCCTCACCATCATACTGTAGATTCATTTTGCATTCATACTTAGCTTGTATTTGAACTCAGCAGAATGCCCTTAACTCCATTTAGTAAGCCGTTATCTTTTCTAACAATGAGTGCTATATGAAAGCCCAAGCAGAGTTGGAATATTTTATGTCCCTCAAAACTGATTTATGCTGGTGAATAGTGAAGGTAATTACAGACTAATTTCATTTACTGACGTTCCCCCATTGTGTCAAGGTTTTCATTTACCCCTGAATGCCAGTGCCTTTCAAACTAGAGAGGGGGAAAAAATTGATTGAAAGAGAGAGAGGCAGACGAAGGAATTCATAATCTTTATATATCTATAGGATTCATTTATGCAACCACTGACAAAAATGAAAGAGGCTGTTTTTGTATTTGGAGAGGATTGTGTTTTTATTGGGTACGAGGGAGGGTATTTTTTTTTCTAGTTCACATTTGCAATTTGACAGTTAAGTTTATAAAGAAAAGTTGTTTTAAATGTTTTGATCAAACACAGATGAAAAATGCTACACATCCACCTCTATCTGTGGCTTCCTGGGCACTGTTGTTATATTGCAAATGGGATTTGAAATCCAGGACCAGATTAATGGTTTTACAGAAGCCCAAGCCTGAAGTAGGTCTGAGATGCAGATACAAATCTATAAAGCTATATATATATATACACAGTGGCAAGAAAATGTATACAAACCCTTTGGAATTACCTGGATTTCTGCATAAATTGATCATCCAATTTCAAAATTTCATTTTTTTTAAAATTTAATTTAAGGTAGAACTGATTTTCATTTGCAATGGTGACCTGGCCAAGATAAAGCATAATAGTATAAGACAGACAACATAAAGTTACACGTGATATACAAAAGTACAAATGCGGGATACTCAAAGTATTCAATAAAAAAATCTACAGTATATACAATTTTTGTGTAAGTGAGATCTGATGAGAGGTAGGCTAATAAGTATGCCATTGTGGCTGAGCAAAAACAATGGATCAATAACATACAATCATATGCAAAGGTTTAGGCACCCCTGACAATTTCCATGATTTTCATTTATAAATAATTGGGTGTTTGGATCAGCAATTTCATTTTGATCTATCAAATAACTGAAATACACAGTAATATTTCAGTAGTGAAATGAGGTTAATTGGATTAACAGAAAGTGTGTAATATGCATCAAAACAAAATTAAACATGTGCATTGTAACAACCAGCCCAGTGTGGGGTGGCGCACATGAACATATATATATAGTCCATGTCTCAGTCTATAGCCACACCATCCCACTCTGGAGCAGCGTGACAATATCGGATGAACCGTTGAGAAATTACCGAAACATTTGTACATGGTCTACCCATTGGACACCATAAACATTGGACTGTTTAACATAATTATATAATAAAGTGATAATTATTGTCAATATTTTGTTGCTTCTCCTTCGCATGCAATGACTGCTTGAAGTCTGTGATGTATCGACATCACCAGATGCTGGGTATCTTCCCTGGCAGAGCATGATCGTTGATTGGTTGCCGTCTTTTCATATTCAATCAATCAACCAAATTTATTTATAAAGCCCTTTTTACAACAGCAGTTGTCACAAAGTGCTTTGCCAGACACCCGGCCCGAGACCCCCAAAAGCAAGCAACACAAGTGATGCACAGTGGTTAGGAAAAACTCCCTAGTAGGTGGGACCTGGGAAGAAACCTAGAGAGAGGCCAGACTCAAGGGGGTGGCCAGTCCTCTTCTGGCTGTACTGGGTGGGGGATCTGAAGGTACACAGCCCATTGTAATAAGGTCACTTTGTTTATCCGTGTTCAATTATTGTCCAGCAATGAAGATATGATGGGTGGGCTGTGACCATAGTCTTTATGTAGCATCAATACAGTTCGGTGGTCTTGTGAAGGAAGAACATAAAGCCCCTGGAGATGAAAGCTGACATTACCAGGTGGAAATGTGATCATCAACCGCAGTGACATGGGATCGAGCACGGCAGCGGGTTGGGCACAGGATGGGGACAGGAAGGAGTCATCAGGCCACATGGTCCTGTCGCATGTTCCTAGGGTCCTCCTAGGATGAACATGACATTAGGAACATTAGAGTGGGCATACCTTGGGTCTAGTCCCTTGATACAGCTCTGACCCCAAAATGAATATATAATCTGCCTCTGGGGACAGAAAAACCCTAGTCCCCTGGGACATAAACTATTGCAGCATAACATCTGGGGCTGAGACAGGGGGGGGACAAGAGACGTGGTCCTGCAGAAGGAAAGCCTCGGGCAGGAGCAAGCAGGCATGCTTCCGACCCACCCACATTGAAAAAGACCACACCCCCAAAGGGTCACCGGTAGACCGTAACCACCGCAGGGGTAGCATTGGAGTGAGGATCTCAGTGGAGAGAGGAAAGCCTATCAGGAAAGCCAGCATGGGCGGTTCATTAATAGTGCCACTGTTCTCTTTTAGCCCCCTGGACCAGACTACACTATACCATAGAACATACTGAAAACATGAGTCTTCAGCATAGACTTAAATGGTGAGACTGAGTCTGCATCTCTCACATGGGTTGGCAGATCATTCCACAGAATTGGAATTGGAATATTGCCGTAGGTGTGAGACTTACGTAACTTATGTTGTGAATGGGGCTAGTTGAGTTCGGTGAAGTGAATACAAGTGGTGATTCCAGATTGTGTCCGTGTTTTATTTCCATATAATCATACTAACTACGAACCCAAAAATTACTCTGTTACATTTACATGCTACTGAGTGAAGAGTGAAGCCCAACTGAATATCTGGATATTTGAATCCGTAGTGGCCATAATTTCACTGTCTAACGTTCCACTGTCTATAACGTTTATTTAAATTAACAAAAAACCCTGAATTAGTAAAGTCTATAGACGGGATGGTTATTAATGTGTACATTTCAAGCATCAACACAAGAAACTAGGGTTCTGAAACTGCAGTCCTAGAACTGGGGTCCTAAATCTGCAGCCTCCGGTTGTGCAGGAACAAACTACTGCAGGGGAGGCCAGACCAAAAGGGAGGGCGGGAGGGCCAAAAAACCCTTAAGCAGTCAGAATTCCCCCCCAACGCACTCATCCAATCGGTGGTTCTGCCGAAGGTCTCTGCCATGATGGCTGGTTCGCGTTGCAGTGTCATCCCACCAGACCCCGGTGGTGGAGAAGTCCAGTGAACAAGAGACCCCGGGTCAGGTTGCGTGGCAGGGGGTCCTGTCGTCAGTGGTGGCGTGGAAAGGGGCCCTGTCGACCACGGCCGCATGGCAGGGGGCTCCGGCAACAGCGGAGCAGGGAGCCCAGCCAACTCCAGTGCTGTGCTGGGTCCGAAGGGCTCTGTGACAGAGGGGGACCCAGGGAACAACAGTGCCGAAGGGGGCTCCACACACTCCACCACTGCATCATCCCTGAACCCCGGCAGCGGAGGCAGAAACAGGCCCTCCAGGTCCATCGCTGCAGGGGGCTCCATTAGTGGCTGTGGAGGTGTCTGACGTGGGGCCGGCTGAGGTGGTGTCTGGACGAGGGGCCGGCCGAGGAGGTGTTTGGCGAGGGGCCGGCCGAGGAGGTGTCAGGCGAGGGGTTGGCTTAGGTGGAGCCCGTTGTGGAGCCGGCTGAGGTAGGGCTTGGCTATCAGCAGCCAGGGCATGATGGAGAGGAGACAGCAGTAGCTGGATGTCAGCATAGAGGCCTGTCGCAGGTGGAATGTCTCTACACCCACCATGGCTCATTGGCGGGTGTACATGTTGCCATACAGGCCCCTGGAGGAGCCACTGCTCCCTGCCCTGGCTGCTCCTCGGATGGTGTCCAGGTCTGCCCGCAAGAGCTATAGCCCCCCTGAAAATTATCTTGGGGAGACCACAGTCCTTTCTCTCCTCAGCCTCCTCACTGGAGGAAATTAGCTCCAGGTTCTCGTCCCTATACTTATGGGACCGGAGCTCAGGCGTGGTTGTAAGCACTGGTTGTCGGTAGCTCCCCCATGGCGCCATTGAAGAAGTGTAGTCAAACGCCCAGCGAGGTCTAGGCCGCTCCTCCTCTGAGAGCCCAAACACCTCCTGTGTATGTGTTTCCCTCCCGGGCTTACATGTGGTCATTTCAGCCCTGTTTAGATAGTCCTCATACGGCCACATAGGAGGTGTGCCGCCGAAGACTCGATAGAGCCTCTCGTATTCCTCCTCCGGTGTCTCTGCCTGTATTTCCGAGCTCAGTCTCTCACGGTGGTCGATTATTCTGTCACGTTTTAGTGTGGTGTAGGTGAGCGAGGGAGACTCGAGGCAGAGCATGATTGTTGATTGGTTGTCATCTTTATATATTGTCAACAAACAGATATCCAGAGTACACACAGAAGAGCTGCAGGGTACGCGGCTATCGAGATGCACTCTCTTCTATAATATTTAGCCTACAAGCTCTTTACAGTGGCACGGTACGCTGCTAGCCAAATACAAATATAACACATACACAGAGACTACGATGCGGGACTCACTTGTCACAGTCTACGTGGGTTCTGAATCAGTTACAGAAATACACCCAAACGACGTCCACTCATTAACAGATATCAATAATCAACAACCTCTCTCTGATCTGGGCTGCTTATATATTGGATGCTAACCCTACCTAATGAACACGGCTGTACTCAATCTTGAATCAGACAGATCTAAAATATACGTACCTATCCTAACCTAAGCCCTATCTTAGCAGACACCCAAATCAGAGAGAGGTTGCCCCGTAACTTAAAGGGGACATTCCTCATTTCTAACAGTAACATAAATACCATACAATGCAATTCAAAGTAACTCAAAATACTACAATACAAACATACTACTCAAAATATACCCATAGAATGTCAAACATAAGGAGTCCATATTCTCTGTCCATATCCACCCCTGCCATCTGCTGGGCAGGGTGTGACAGACGCGATATCTCCCGCTGTCATTAATCCACATGGACATACCACTCCTCCTTATTTGCATTGGCATTATTTTATCAGCGGAACCCCCTCTTTCCAACCATATTGGTACCATGTTGGTATTGTGCAGGATGATGTCACAAAAAATGTTTTATCATTTTCACTTCCTACTCCCTGTCTGTAATGTATTTAGTAAAAATGGTGAAAGTAAAAAAAACATGACCGAATTCGAGGCGCAATAGCTCCGGCTCTGAGAAACCCACATGGATGAGCCACAACTCATTACTTTTGTCTGATCTTCTTCTTTCCAAAGGTACCATGCCTTTAGTTATTATTATGGTTTGCGAGATAATCGCGTTACAATCGCGTTTGATGCTCTAGAGTGTCGGGAGACTGTGGAGGGTTTAAAACGAGATCAAAGGATCCGGCAGTCCGCATCTGGCCCGCAGGCTGTAGTTTGCCCACCCCTGCGCTAGATTATGCAAACCGGCTCCTTACCTCTGCCAGTGCTAGACCCTCTGGGCTCGAGGATTGAGTACAGGTGTCAACTGGACTCACATAATAATGAGGTGATTGAGTCCAGGGGCCCTATCTTGCACCCGGCGCAACGCAGCGCAAAGCCCGAATGCAAGTGCCTTTGCTAGTTTAAGACCGCAGTTGTCGATTTCCCGTCCGGCGTCTGCGTCGTTTAAATAGCAAATGCACCTGCACCCATATTTGAGCCCATGCGTGTGCTGGTCTAACAGGGAGGTGTGTTCAGGATAATTCTGGGTGTATTGCTATCTTGAGGCATCGGGAAAGTGATCACGCTATTGACCAACAAAAACCTGGTCTAAAGTCAAATGCACCTAGGCGTATGCACAGCACGTGCACACTATGCTTGTTGTACACACACGGGGAAGCGCAGCAGCACACAAACATGAAAAATGATTACAAATAAAAATGTTATGCTGCAAATCCGTCACCATAATAGCAATGTGCAAAAGGTACAAATGCGCCTGGCTTTTAAAGGGAATGGGAGATGACACTCTGATTGGTTTATTGCATGTTACGCCCAAAACACACTTATGAATTAATGAAGACACTTAGTACAACCCTTTAAGACCATGCGCCCGGCCCACATAATAATGAAGGAACTGAGCCATGGTGTGAGTGTTAATAAAATAAGAGAGTCCCTGTGATGATGAGGGCATTGAATGGATAGTTCGGGGAGTGCCGAAAAGGGGCATTGGGTTAATGGCAAGTCACCACCAATGCAACCTATATCTGTAGAGGGAGAGGTGTGACATGCGTTACTTTTGTGAAGTGCTCAAAAACATATCTGCATGTCTGTATAGAAGCTTTACATCCACGTTTAATGCAGAAATACTACAACGCAACTTTGCGTTATGCTGTGTAGACTTTGTGTATGCTAGCTAAGCTGTTTTATTAACAAACTGTGATGACAAATCCTGTGCTTAACTAGACTGTAAGGCAACTATGGTGCCAATGTTTTTGGGACAAGAGTGTTTTATACTGTGCATGTTTATGGTTACTGCTAACCTCTGAAACACAGTGTCAATTGCATAAATTTACTTCTGTGTCGCTATGACATACGTATTGCTACATCATTACTGCCTTCAACAAGATGAAGAAAGAAACATGAAACCTAAGCTGAACTTATTCCAATGTTTCACATTGGTTGTGTTCCATCTCCATGTTTGAGCACTACCTCACCCCAATTGTGAGTCTACCAAATAATCAGTGACAAAAACCAAGACAATGCCTATGATTACTTCATATATTTTAATACAGACTCTGCTTCTGGATGATTGTTTTACCATTGGTAATACATTTTGAAGTGAGCTTTTTGGGGTCTTCAATGTGGGATTAGATAATTTCAGACTGCATATACAATAACCAGGAAATTCAAGTCAATTGTGTGGAATCTGAAGTAGTGGATGGATGTCAAACTAATACCTCCCCAAATGTCCTACAAACATCCAAGCCAGCGCCAATGTCTCTCTTAAGAGCCAAAGTGTGTCTTACATTCTCCCTTCAGCTTTCTCTCCTGCTACCTCTTGCTGCAGCTCCCCAGTCACAAACAGAGATCATCTGCTGCTTGTATTCCAACACCACTAACTTGGACCAACCCATCTCCAGACACGCTTTCTCACTAGCCTTCAGAAACTATAAGCCATGTCGACACTATCTTCACATCCTAGCAGCAAAACTCACACTGATACTCCAGCTGCTTCTAGCAGTACAGTCCATTCAGGTCACTTTAAGTGTACCTTGTACCATTTAAAGATACCAGCCAGTCTGTAGTCTGCACATGTTCAAGCTTATTCCAACCACAAAAGAACGATGGGCTCGACTATTGTTAAATGTTTCTGTCTAGGATTTCCCTCTACAAGCTGTTTAGCAAGGTTTCTTCCTGCCAGGAAGGTTTCTTTGACATAATGACTGCGATCTTTCCTGCAGGATATATGCTACATACTTAATTAACCTGTAACCAGGTTTCTCTATTCTAGGGATTTGCCAATACAAAAATCTTTTCCACAAAGTTCTTTAATGTTTCTGTGTTCTAAGTGTTTCTGTGTTCTTTCTTCTGATTGCTTTTCCTTTTTTTGTGTGTGTTATTGACAGTAGAGAAAATGAGACTGTGTGCTAAAAAAGCAATTTACAAGAAACAAAGGTTTACACTGCTGGACAAGCTTAGGCCACAAAGTAAAGGTGTATTTATTTTTATTGCACAAATGATTAGAAAGGTAATTGAATAATACACTGCTCAAAAAAATTAAGGGAACACTAAGATAACATATCCTAGATCTGAATGAATGAACTAATCGTATGAAATACTTTTGTCTTTACATAGTTGAATGTGCTGACAACAAAATCACACAAAAAATATTAATGGAAATCAAATTTATCAACCCATGGAGGTCTGGATATGGAGTCACAGTCAAAATCAAAGTGGTACACTACAGGCTGATCCAACTTTGATGTAATGTCCTTAAAACAAGCCAAAATGAGGCTCAGTAGTGTGTGTGGCCTCCACGTGCCCGTATGACCTCCCTACAACGCCTGGGCATGCTCCTGATGAGGTGGCGGATGGTCTCCTGAGGGATGTCCTCCCAGACCTGGACTAAAGCATCCACCAACTCCTGGACAGTCTGTGCTGCAATGTGGCATTGGTGAATGGAGCAAGACATGATGTCCCAGATGTGCTCAATCGGATTCAGGTCTGGGGAACAAGCGGGCCAGTCCATAGCATCAATGACTTCCTCTTGCAGGAACTGCTGACACACTCCAGCCACATGAGGTCTAGCATTGTATTGCATTAGTAGGAACCCAGGGCAAACCGCACCAGCATATGGTCTCACAAGGGGTCTGAGGATCTCGTCTCGGTACCTAATGGCAGTCAGGCTACCTCTGGCGAGCACATGGAGGGCTGTGCGGCCCCCCAAAGAAATGCCACCCCACACCATTACTGACCCACCGCCAAACCATACAAACCGGTCATGCTGGAGGATGCAGGCAGCAGAACGTTCTCCACCGCGTCTCCAGACCCTGTCACATCTGTCACATATGCTCAGTGTGAACCTGCTTTCATCTGTGAAGAGCACAGGGCGCCAGTGGTGAATTTGCCAATCTTGGTGTTCCCTGGCAAATGCCAAACGTCCTGCACGGTGTTGGGCTGTAAGCACAACCCCCACCTGTGGACGTCGGTCCCTCAAACCTCATGGAGTCTGTTTCTGACTGCTTGGGACACATGCACATTTGTGGCCTGCTGGCGGTCATTTTGCAGGGCTCTGGCAGTGCTCCTCCTGCTCCTCCTTGCACAAAGGCGGAGGTAGCGGCCCTGCTGCTGGGTTGTTGCCTTCCTACGGCCTCCTCCATATCTCCTAAAGTACTGGCCTGTCTCCTGGTAGCGCCTCCATTCTCTGGACACTATGCTGACAGACACAGCAAACCTTCATGCCACAGCTCGCATTGATGTGCCATCCTGGATGAGCTGCACTACCTGAGGCACTTGTGTGGGTTGTAGACTCCCTCTCATGCTACCACTAGAGTGAAAGCACCGCCAGCAATCAAAAGTGACCAAAACATCAGCCAGGAAGCATAGGAACTAGAAGTGAAATAGAAGTGGTCCGTGGTCACCACCTGCAGAACCACTTCTTTATTTGGGGTGTCTTGCTAATTGCCTATAATTTCTACCTGTTGTCTGTGCCATTTGCACAAAAGCCTGTGAAATTGATCGTCAATCAGTGCTGCTTCCTGAGTGGACAGTGTGATTTCACAGAAGTGTGATTGACTTGGAGTTACATTGTGTTGTTTAAGTGTTCCCTTTATTTTTTTGAGCAATGTATATTGAATTCTTCATCTGTTAATAGCATTGAAATTAAGGTCAAATATACAGTATCCAAAAATGGAAATGAATAATGTACCGGTATTCAGCTCTGTGTTAAATTTCTCACACAGGAAGGAACAATAACACAGGAAAACAATACAAAATGACATGATCACAACCAAGAAATGTTCTGACATACGTATTTACTATAAAACCACTGCCAAATGCACCCAATTATAATGATCTCCCCCCTGAGTGCTGTTGTGAACTTAGGGAGCTGAGTCCGTCCTATGTTTTAAGCACGGTTTTGTTCTTGGACTTTGATTACCTCCAACACATTTGTCACCTGTTGCACCTTAGTAATCTGTTTCCCATTTACAGTGCCTTGCGAAAGTATTCGGCCCCCTTGAACATTTCAACCTTTTGCCATATTTCAGGGTTCAAACATAAAGATATAAAACTGTACTTTTTTGTGAAGAAGCAACAACAAGTGGGACACAATCATGAAGTGGAACGAAATTTATTAGATATTTCAAACTTTTTTAACAAATAAAAAACTGACAAATTGGGCGAGCAAAATTATTCAGCCCCTTTACTTTCAGTGCAGCAAACTCTCTCCAGAAGTTCAGTGAGGATCTCTGAATGATCCAATGTTGACCTAAATG
>JACXGM010016612.1:0-20325 GCA_016801145.1 Umbra pygmaea | reverse complement strand
GAATTCTGGGAGTTGTGGTAGCTCAAGTTTAAACGGATACAGAAGCCCCCCAGTGGATGCGAAAGGAACTGAAATATACTATCGGCTTTTCTCTGATATATTGAAAAAGAACAGATGTGTATATGACATAAATCATCTATGGTAACGTTTGTAAATAGTATACTATGAAACTGATTTACTGTGGAACACTCCTTTAAAGTAAAAAAGCCAGTTTAGATGGGACAATTATTTGTCAGGACTGTAGTTAATATGTTACAGAACAAATGGTACATTTAACTTCACAATTGATTGATTTCAATGATAATGTGCTGTTGTAAGCAGTACATTAAATTAACCATGGTGAAGCTTTGAATGAAGCTTTCGATGTGCTCCCCAGAGCCACCTGGTGGCCATTAATTGCATTTTCTTCATTTAAAAACTGGCACCGAATCATACCTCGGCACAGCCCCTCCCCTTTGTGACTACATTATACCAGTAACCGCTTTAAGTATTCAAAGCCTCTGCTCAATACTTTGTTGAAGCACCTTTGGCAGCAATTACAGCCTCAAGTCATTTTGCTTATGATGCTACAAGCTTGGTATGCCTATTTTTGGCCAGTTTCTCCCATTTTTCTTTGCAGGACCTCTCAAGCTCCCTCTGTTGTAACTCCTTTGTTATCTTGGCTGTGTGCTTAGGGTAGTTGTCCGGTTGGAAGATGAACTTCACCCCAGTCTGAGGTCCAGAGCGCTCTGGAGCAGGTTTTCAGCAAGGATGTCTCTGTGCATTGCTGCATTCATCTTTCCCTCGATCTTCACTTGTCTCCCAGTTCATGCTGCTGAAACCCATGCCCATAGCATGATGCTGCCATAACTATGCTTCACTGTAGGGATAGTATTGGCTAGGTGATGAGTTGTGCCTGGGTTCCTCCAGACTAGTGTTGTCACTATACTGGATTTTCTAACTTGGATACAATACCTACAGTATTCGATACCATTTTCGATCACAAGACAATTGACACAACGTTGAGGGCTTATAATAAAAAACTTCTCCTCCGGGATTTACAATTTATCATAATACTGTGAATATTTGTTTCCCTAAGATAATGTTTTTTTTATCAGGCCTTTAAAAATGATTAAATCATCTAATCAGTTTATATTAGAGATTGAGTACATTTATTGTACAGTGTGTTAAGCAGAACAGCATCAGTTAATTTACTTCTGACCATAGTGAAAGTAGTTTCCTATCCACTGAAACTCTGCGGTCTGAGATTCCTCAGTTCTGACAGCTCTGAGAGGGATTAGGTTAGTTTTAAGAATTACAATTGTCTGTTGTGACAACAACAGGACACCAAGCTTAACAACAACAGTTTACTGGGCCATCTTGTTTAATACTTCAGTGATGTTGAAAGGGAAGACGTCTCCAACCTCTCAAAGTTCTTTATAGAGGTTGGTTGTTGGTCCTTCAGGTGCTTTACTAAATTGGTTGTGTTAGTATCCTTTGCATTGTCCTTGTTCATTTACCTCAAATGTGAAATATTTCCAAACACACCTCCTGCTGTTTTCCTTGTCAACCATAACCAGTCGCGGAGGCTCTGCATTCATCATTTTTAATGAGCCATTCAATATTCAATGAACTAATCCAGTGGTTCCCAAACCTCTCCTCGGGGACCCCCAGACAGGCCATGTTTTTATTTTCACCCTGAAATGACACAACTAATTAAATTAGTCAACTACACATTACACCTTTGACTAATTGAATCAGCTGTGCCATTTCAGGGTTAAAACAAAAACATGGCCTGTCTGGGGGTCCCCGAGGAGAGGTTTGGGAACCACTGAACTAATCAACAGTCAAACTGAGCTAATGAGACAAGTGACGAGAAGAAGGCACTGTGAGTGAGAGGAGGCATGGCTATGTGGGCACTGTAGCTGTATGTGTGTCAACTTGCTGTCAAGGAAAGAGATCGCAAGAAAGCGCACTTTCAGTATCGATACTGTGGAAAATGAGTATGAAAACCGTTTCAAATATTCAGAATCAATATTTATCGCAAAATCTATATTTTTGACAAGACTATTCTAGATATGACACTTATATTCAGGCCATTGAGTATAATCTTTGTTTCATCAGACCAGATAATTTTTTTCTCATGGTCTGAGAGCAAGTACGATTTCTTTAAGACTGCAAGGGAACCTCGGCTTCCCGTAGAACAAGCATAGTCAACTCTGGCCCTCAAAACCAGTTCCACTTTGTGTTTTCATTGCAACTCTCTAATGGGACTGGTTTAGACCTGGTACCCAAGGTGGGTACAATTAATGATGAGGTAGAAATGAAAACCAGCAGGCCCTCGTCAGGTTAGAGTTGACTAACCCTGCCCTAGAATGTCAAAAAACGTATGGTCAAATATGTACTACTGTGTTAACATTTTATTGACAAAAAATGTGTTAGAACACATTCACCTCGAAGACGAGTTCATTCAGAATCAGCTACATATAGCAGGTTGACTGACTCGATTTCCTGTCACAGTGTATTTCCCTGTTGAACCCTGGTGTCCATGGACTTCATTGTTTGGAAACTAGATGGTCATTGGATAAATGCTGCTATTATGTCCTGGCCACGGACGCGCAGCGTCTCTGGGGGTGAATGGACAGGCTATCATGTGCCTCTTACTGAGGAGTAACTTCCGTCTGACCGCCTGATTGGTGGAGTGCTGCAGAGATGGTTGTTCTTCTGGAAGGTTCTCGCTCCACAGAGAAATGCTGGAGCTCTGTCAGAGTAACAATCGGGATCTTGGTCACCTCCCTGACTAAGGCCCTTCTCATCTGATTGCTCAGAAGAGTCTGGATTGAGTGGTTTGTGCTCTGACTTGCACTGTTAACTGTGGGACCTTATATAGACATGTGTGTGCCTTTCCAGATCATAATAATAATAATAATAAATTGAACTTACAGTATATATCGCTTTTCAAGGAACCCAAAGCGCTTTACACAGTGTGGGAGAAAGCCCACCTCATCCACCACCAATGTGTAGCACCCACTTGGATAATACAAAGCAGCCATTTTGCAGCAAAATTCTCACCACACATCAGCTATTAGGTGTAGAGGTGATTAGTTATATACGGCAATTAGGAAGGACGGGGATTAGGACGGGGATAGGTGGCCATGATTGAAGTGAGGTCTGGTTGGGAATTTGGCCATGACACCGGGGTTAACACTACTATCTTACGATAAGTGTCATGGGATTTTTAATGACCACAGAGAGTTAGGACACCCATTTAACATCCCATCTAAAACACGGCACCCTTCGCAGGGCAGAATTCCCAATCACTACCCTGGGGCATTGGGAAAGATATTTAGACCAGAGGGAAGAATGCCCTCTACTGGCCCTACAACACCACTTCCAGCAGCTTTGGTCTCCCATCCAGGGACTGACCAGTGACTAACCATGTCCAATCAACTGAAATTACCACATGTAGACTCTAATCAGGTTGTGCAAACATCAATTCTGAGTGTCATGGCAAATGTGTGAATACTTATGTACATGTGCTTTTTCATGAAAAGTGCAGGACACACCATACATGTGTATGTAGATACACGGAGCACATGTAATGATTCCCAGGATATCACCGAAGGGAAGATGACCCAGACGCAGATTAAAATATTACTAATGTAATTTAATAAGGACTCAAAAGTTCAGTACTTTTGACAAGTTCCAAAAAGTACTGCAGTGGGCAGGCAGAGTTTGGCAACAAGATAGGATATCAGGGCAAAAGTACAGAAGGTATAATCCAAAACATGGTCCAAAGACAATACAGGTCCAGGTAATAACAGGGCAAAGGTACAAAAGGTAATCCAAAAAACATGGTCTAACGCCCGTTTCAGACATACTCCGTCTGCAGTGTGGATGCGGTGTGTGTTGCAGTTGGTATGCCGTGTGGAAGCATGACAAGCCATTGTGTGTTCACACATCACACGTTTGCAGTTCGCTACTGACTGATCCGAAGTTTCTGTGTTCCACAAATTAAAAAATGGGTAAGTAATTTTGATCAAACAAAATGTCTACATTTTACAGCTACTGTGTTCACCCCCACCCCAAAATATGTATCATGTATTTCTTGAGGGGGAAAAGTCATAGACCTATCTGATCACATTTTGCAACTCTTGGGACTATACTGATTTAATTTTTTTATTTCTTGACCTTAATTTTGTAACTATAGAACACATTAACTTTAATTATGCGTATATTATGAAATAATTACAATCTTAATCTATGTTTATTTTAATGTGAACAACACACTGCCACTTTAATTCAGTGCGGTGCAGCACAGCAAAAATAGACTCCAGGAACGGATCGCCGGACCGCATCGGCACGCAGTGTGAAAGCTCTAGCCTGATAACATGGGCATGGAAAAAATACGGACCACATACGCACTGCAGATGGAGTATGTCTGAAACGGGCTTGTCAAATACTCTCACATAGGCAGAACAGGGAACAATTCCTCAGTAGTTTCACAGAAATCAATACCTCGCAATGAGGAACACAAAGGGGTACGAATATTTACAGGGGATAATAGCGAACAGGTGATCTGAATACAGCATAATTGTAATCTGGGTTAGAGGGATGCCTTCATGGAGACTCAGGAAAAACACTAGAACTTAAGCAAAACTAAACTCAAAAACGAAAACAAGAAGGATACAGTGACAACATTACAACACATGAGCATATACAACAATTCCCCCCACCCACCCCACAAGTGTCCAGCCGGAACCAACACAGTCCCAAACCCTCCACCCCACCTACTACACATCCCACCCCCCAAACCCACACCCAACATTGAACACCCAAACAAACAAACAACATGCAAGCATACATACAAATGCATACATACAATAATAACAAATAAGACTTGAAAGACTGGTGACATAGAATGGATTATGGCGGATCTGAAAGAAGTTAAAATATGAAATAAAAATCTGCCATTCATCTGAGAATTTTGAGTATGATCCCCTCACGGTATACCTAATATTCTCAAGTTGTAGAAAGGACAAAACATTGCTTAGCTTAAGAGTGCCTAATGGGGGCTGTCAAGATTTCCACTGCAGCAAAATTCTGCGGCGGGCTAGTAATGAGGTAAAAGCAATGATAGCAGGGTTTTATATCTTAACGAAGATATCAGCATATAATGACAGTCTATATTTAATTCCTTCCGGTAAAACACCTGTGAAAGAAGGTGAGGCCTGCAAGGCCACTGCAAGGGACTCAATAGCAATTGCAAAGAGTAAGGAAGAAAGAGGGCACCCCTGCCTTGTCCCATATTCCAGGGTGTTTTTTTGTTTTAATAAATTTGCACAAATATATTATATCCTATATGGAATGCCACATATATTCTCCTCACAGAGTTTCTCTCTTAACTCATCTGATCCAAATTTAAAATATACAGCAGAGAGATCTAAAAAGGATATTGACTTTTTGGACATTACCATTTATAAAAACAATGATATTTTGGAAACTATATAATCTACTTCAAGCCGCAGAGTATAACACAATTTTACAGGCAGACAGTAATAATCATAGACACCTCATACAGAATATACCAGTTGGTCAAATCCTTAGACTTACAACTTAACTACAATTACGAATACTAAAGTGTTTTATTATCCGAAAACCAGGAACGAGTACAAAATTCATAGTTTTATCAATTGTAGCATGGTATTCACCCACCCGTGCCGTTATTATTCTTATTATGAAAGATTTGCTACATGCACAGCAGACTTTGTTATGACCGTAAAATATACATGTAGCTGTTTTAGAGACAAGATAATCATTTTAACTACTGTCACTTCATTATAGACGTGTAAACCATTGTTGAATTATTATAGAGACCATCGAATTTCGAACAGTATCCTCTAAACACCTTAACAAAGCTAGGGGCTCAGCAGTCCCAGTTCTGACGTAAAAAAATTAATAAAACAAATAAATAGTAAAAGAATCTCATTGGGTTAATGCTAGGGGCACTATTCAGTATGATCATACAGTACGAGTGTATGCATGTGTCATACTTTTTCCATATATTATTGCGCACATTGCTCAAAGGGTCGGAATCATAATGAATTTGTTTAAATTACGTTACATACCAAACAGCATTCCACTGAATTTAAGGGTGATAATAAGCGGAAAATATGATGGTGTGAGGTTGGAGTACAATTTATTCAGCGGGACAAATATCATGGCATTTATTTAGGCTAAATTATGATGCTATTACTGATTAGATGCGTATTACTGTTTGTTGAAAATATTCATTTGAAAAATAGCATATTTCTCAATGCAATACACGTTTATCTTTAGCTGAGTTTTACATTTAGTTGTAAAGCGAGTAACAACCATGCGCTCATAATTTTACACTACAAGGCACATTCTGTCAAGCTCAGAAATTTGTTAATGAACCTTTTTAAAGGGATACTTCAGTGATTAGCATTAAGCTTTATATCAGTAGAAACCTGGTAGTGTTTTAGAAATAACTGGGATCAATCCCTCATACCCCTCTGGGATGTGAAGTCTCTGTATTGGTTGTATGGGAAAGAGGCCTCAGATGACGCAAAAATCGTCATTTTGCGTAATCTGAGGCTTGCCTGCTCAGAGGCTATGAACTACAACTTCAGTGCGTGAATCCAATGCTTGTGGCTGCCAGAAAGAGCCACAATACAGCGAGGAACAGTTGCGGATGATTGAGGAACAAGAGCCCTTGTAGCTACTGCAGTAGAGGAGCGAAACCTGAGCCTGGGCAGACACGAGCTCGGGCGGACTGGTGGTGTCAGTGCTCTCACTGTGCGAATATGGACACAGATAGAGTCCTATTGCTGTCGTGAATTTTAGCAATGACATTTTCTCCTTGAAGAAATCGCTGAATCTGCTGAGGAAATGGCACCGCCAGAATCTGTAACAAAGCATCCCAGGTTTGATCACAGCTGTGTCCTGGAAATGTATTTGAGGATCCCGAAGGTTAATTTGAAAACGCCAGCCAAAGCCTGCAGGGACGGATGCCTTAGTATAAAGTGAGTATTTTCTTTGTTTTTCATGTCAGTCAGCTGAGCTCTCATTGCTATATTTACATCTATGCTAGCCTACTGGAGGTGCAAATAGCTTACATTGCTAACGTTGTGCTTACTGTTTTGTCGGTAAATACAAACGAGTTCCCAAAAGCCCAGTCTCACATTTCCAAACTAATGTATTTTGGGCTGTTGTGAAAGAATTTGTATCTGTCTACAAAACAGTAAGCACAATGTTAGCTATGCAACCTATTTGCACCTACAGTAGGCTATATTTACATATGCTAGCCTACTCTAGGTGCAAATAGCTTGCATTGCGAACGTTGTGGTTATTGTTTTGTAGGTAAATACAAATGCGTTAACAAGAGCCCAGTCTCACGGAAATACATTAGTTTGGAAACGTGAGACGGGGCTATTGTGAAGACATTTGTATTGACCGACAAAACAGTAAGCATACATCTATGCTAGCCTACGGTAGGTGCAAATTCAGGTAGCTTGCATTGCGACCGTTGTGCTTACTATTGCAAATATATATTTACATCTATACTAGCCTACTCTAGGTGCAAATAGCTTGCATTGCAAATGTTGTGGTTACTCTTTTGTAGGTAAATACAAATGCGTTAACAACATCCCAGTCTCACAGAAATACATTCATTTGGAAACGTGAGACGGGGCTATTGTGAACACATTTGTATTGACTGACAAAACAGTAAGCATACATCTATGCTAGACTACGGTAGGTGCAAATACAGGTAGCTTGCATTGCGACCGTTGTGCTTACTATTGCAAATATATATTTACATCTATGCTAGCCTACTGTAGGTGCAAATAGCTTGCATTGCGAACATTGTGTTTACTGTTTTGTAGGTAAATACAAATCCGTTCACAACAGCCCAGTCTCACGGAAATACATTTGTTTGGAAACGTGAGACTGGGCTATTGTGAACTCATTTGTATTGACCAACAAAACAGTAAGCATACATCCATATGCTAGCTAGCCTATTGTAGGTGCAAATAACTTGCATTGCTAACGTTGTGCTTACTGTTTTGTAGACTATTGGCTAACACCTACCGTCACTTTGTGGAATTGGTCCTGAAAAGCGAGAGACTGGGGAAATGCTATCGTCTTTCTTTACCTGCCTGTGTTTTTCAGGACATCAGACAGATCTTGAGCTCCTGACGGGCGGTACTGCCGCTATAAATAAACCGTTGAAGGTCTGAATGAGCTATCAGTGTGAAATTGTTCACATTATGTTTTATAATTAAAAGTTTGAACTCACATTGGTTGTGGTTCCTGTTATAGTCCTTAGTATTGCTCCATTAGTGTGTATTTGCATCTCACAACGACACACAAATCTACAAAACTTTAACACTAACGCAAATAGTTACTTACCCTGGTACCGATTTACTTTTATTATAGAGTAATTCTGTTACTAACTCAGTTACCTTTTGGAACTAGTAGTGAGTAACGATAACTAATTACTTTAATGTAACATTCCCAACACTGATCCCAATAGAATTAGAATGAAACAGAATGGAATCTTTGAATACAGTTCTCTCTAACGTTGTTCTTTCCGATGTTTTGTAGACAATATCACCTAATAGCCTGCTGTCACATTATGGAATAGCTCCTGAAAGACACAGACAGATCCAGCTCTTCAATGGAAATACTGCTGCTACTGCTGAAGCTGTTGTTTTTAATTAAAATGTTGAACTCACATTACTTGTGGTTTGTGTTAGACATTAGTGGTCCCCAAACTTCGCCTAGAGGACCACCAGAAGTGCCAGAGCTTAGCTGTAGCCGTCAAGAATCAACAGAACCAAAGTCGAGGACATGTTAATTAGTGGACAAGTTGAATCAAATGTGCAACCCAGCAGGTAGTTCAAACACAAGAACTGGCTGGTTGTCCTCCAGGTGAGGTATGGGAAGCACTGCATTAGAGTATGTATTTGCCTATAGAAATTATGATTTCAGCTAAATCAGTGACAGTAACCATTCAGCCTCCTCAACAAGTCTATGATATATAAATTTGGTGTACACAGGAGTACAGTGTAAGATGAAATTTATTTGTTATTATTCTCAAAGCAAAAATATTGTGCCACCATAGTCAAGTGCACACATTAAAACAGAGGTTTTCAAACCCTACTTTGGAGTGCCCAGTGTATGCTGGTTTTGGTCTTTCCCTTCAATTAGAGCTAAATTAGGACTCACACTGCCAGCTGAGGGGAGGTCCTAACCAGGGTTCAAAATTAGCACCATTTATCAGCCAAATGCTTGTAAAATATGCATGTGGATGGTAGATTTGCTTCACTGACCAGCCAAAATATAGTAATCAGTTGAGTGGCTGGTAAAATTTAAACATTCACTAGCTGTTTGGCTGGTGGGTGAAAAAGTTAATTTTGAACCCTGGTCCTAACCAATTTAGTGAGCTACTTCATCAGCCCTGTACAAGGTAAACGCAAAAACCAGCATACATTAGGCCGTCCATGGAAGGGTTTGGAGACTCCTGCAAAAAATGATGCATGTAATAATGTTCTGCACGATACAAAAACAAAGCATGAAAAATATATAAACTTAGGTGAAGACTAAGAGGACTCAGGGAAGACAATATGAGCTAGGTGCCATGATTTAAGTGCTATTGGAAAGTCGTAGCAGCCTCCTTTGATGGGTCTATAAACTGGGTGGTGAGAGATTTTCATGCTGCTTGAATCTCTAGCTGAAAACGTGTGGTTGTCCTGTAAATGATAGGAAATTAAATAGATTACTGTGTCAACAGTTAAATTATAAGAGCAGAATAAATATGTAATATCATGATCCATGTATTAACAACATTTACATATGTGCTATGTAGTAGCAGTATATTATATAGTAGTATATTATATTAGCAGTAAGTATAATATAGACATGCAGTATATAACAGTAAGAAAAACAAATGTTTTTAAATATGGATATTCAGTGTGAACCATATAGGCAGCTATGTACAGTGTGTTAATATTATATTACTAGTCTTACAATGTTATGTTTAATATAATTAAACATAAAATCTGAACTAAGAGTCGACTTTGCTAGACGTTTTTACATTATGCAGTACACAAATCGATTTCTGCCAATACGAAAGAACAAAAAATGGGGCACCTCACTGCTCACCATCCTGCATTCGATCCCTCATTACTTCAAACTATATACAATCTATTTTTACCTTTCTATTTTATATACATGTATAATAACGTCTCAGAACTGTGCACTAACAGTATTATCCTTGTTGTGCACTACTTATTCCTTGCCATTAAATTTCTTTACGTAAATGTTAACACACTGAAAAAGATTTTGCTTTAATCTCGTTGTACATGGCTACACTATGACAAAGGTAGTGCATTCTTCTTATATCCGTCAAGGATAAGTCAGATGAATTCCGTGAATACTGTGAAAGTAATGGAATAACACACCTAAAAACAACACCTAAATGGGCTCAAGCAAATGGAGAGGTAGACTACTCTGCGTCACTACTTAAGCGGATCCGAATTGCCCATGTGGAAGGACTAAATTGGAAACAGGAACTCAGAAGATATGTCACTGTTTACAGAGGCATTGCTCATGTGACGACAGGGAAAAGTCCGGCAGAACTGCTGTTCAACCGGAAGATGAGAGGGAAGTTACCGGAGAGTATTGAGTCACACAGAGACCTGGAGGTCCAGGATCGAACCAGAGATTATTGAGTCACACAGAGACCTGGAGGTCCAGGATCGAACCAGAGATTATTGAGTCACACAGAGACCTGGAGGTCCAGGATCGAACCAGAGATTATTGAGTCACACAGAGACCTGGAGGTCCAGGATCGAGACGCTGAACTAAAGGCAAAGTCCAAAGCATATGCTGATGCACGGCGAGGTGCTCAATACTCAATTGTGAGCAAGGGGGATGAGGTTCTGCTCCATCAAAACAAGGTGGACAAGTTCACAACTAACTTCAATGCCACGCCACAGAAGGTGGTTACCAAGAAGGGAAACTGTGTGGTGGTTGAGTCCCCGACAGGGGTGAGGTACACCAGGAATACATCTTTTGTAAAAAAGTATGTCAGCAGAACACCAGTACAACCATCAAATGAGGAGCAACAAACACAGGATGTTCAGACTGCTGAATCTGACACGCAAGAAACACCAGCCATGCCAGTATCAGTAAATGAACATAACACACCTCATTATGAGGCGCAAATAGGCAGGCCAAAGAGAGAGACCAGAATGCCTACAAAATTGTCTATGTTCTTAAGTGAGTTAGACATGTACAAGGGGTTTATATGTTTATTGGCACAAAGTTTGTTCAAACAAGATGTGTAAAATATTTGTTTACATTTGCAAAGGAAGATCCTAACTTTGTTGGTTTAATTGCAAAATGTATGACTTCAGTTAATAGGTCAAAGTAGTGAAGTACAAAGATACAGTAAAGCACTGCGTAACGTTCCCCAGGTCCCCTTCCCTGGAAACTGCCACTTCCCTATTCTACGTTGCTCAGAACTACAATTCCCATTCCCCAGTTCTTCTTGTGGACTACAGCTTCCCTATTCATGCCTCCTCTGAATTACAATTCCCATACCCGGACTCAATTATACAAATTCAACACACCTGCTCACTCTATTCTGTATATAAGCCACACACTCTCCATTACCTGATTGCGAGGTATTGTGAGTATTATACTTCTCCATTCTGAGCATTCATAACGTTATTGATATTCCGGTTTGACCTTTGCCTTGTATATATTTTATTCTGCCTTGGATATTCCATTGTACGTTAGCCTGTCTTCTGACATTATTATTCTGGCCTGACCTCCTGCATTGTTTGATTGTTCTGCCTTGGATTTTACCTCTGTACCTTAATATATATGTTTACGGTATTAAATAATATATTTATATTTATATTTAAAACTTAATAATATATATACGGTATTAAAGAAAAATTGTTCTTCTTACCTTTGGAGAAGTTGTTCATTACACACTGAGTGTTGTTCATATCATATACGGCTACCGTAGTGGTCAGGGGGTTATTGTAAATGGAGCGAAATAAAGAGCAATACCATGGAGTCTATGGTCATGATTTAATTCAGAAGACCGATAAATACATAAACATTTCAATACCTACAAATAAACAACAACTGAAGATACTGCAGTAAAGGCCTGGCAAAGCATGAAAAAAAGTGGAAACAGAGCTTTTGTTGATGTCCATGTTTTCCAGACTTTAAGCAGTCATTGCCTGCCAAAGTATTAAAAATGAACATTTTATTTATGTTTGTGTTAATCTCTCCAATTACATGTGAGCCCCTGAAATATGACAACTGTGTATGGAAATGGTTGCTATTCCTAAACATTTCAAATTATATTTTTGTACAACCAATTGAATTGAAGCTTAAAGTCTGTACTTAAATTGCATCTTGGTTGTTTAATTTCAATTTAATTGTGAATTGTACAGAGCCAAAAGTATGATAATTGTGTATTCATGTGAATAGACCCATATAACCTTATGCCCTAGTACTCAGGCTAGCTCAACCCTGTTCTCCCTAAGTGAGAGAGCTGACTGATGAGGGAGACCGTCAAATAAGTACTTCGAGTGATTTAAGAACATAGACAAATTATAGAATTTCATCATTGTTCCCATTTAATACAATAGGTCATGTACCTTTCAGATTCCCCACCCTGTACAGCCAGAAGAGGACTGGCCATCCCCTTTAGTCCAGCCCCTCTCTAGGTATCTTTCTAGGTTCCTTGTACAGGGAGTTTTTTCTAGCTACTGTGCATCAATTGTTGTTTGTTTGGCCTTTAAGGATTTATGCTGGGTATCTGTCAAAGCACTTTGTGACAACTGCTGTTTTAAAAAGGTCTTTATTAAATACATTCGATGGAAATTTGATTGGAGAGGAATTAGACATGACAAATTAGCAGGTGAGATACAGTAAATGGGAGGGGGTTGAACCCCTCGCTGGGTATCTGTGGCAGTATTAAAAAATTCCATTACACAATCCTAATCAACTTGATTTTGAGAATCATTTATGTTCCTATGTTTAATGTAATTGTTACATTTAGTGTCACATACCACATTGCAAAATAATTGTGATGCAAATTTTTGCCAGTTGCAAACTCCTGCTGTAAACTATAGTTTCATTGTATCCAGTTCGTTATCATTGCTAGTTCCCTCTATGGGCCTTTTATTGGGGCTGTTTGGTGTGACAGTCACTCCAATGTACTTGGATCAGAAGACCCAGGCATCTGGTTTTAGTTAACAGCAGTGAAACAGACTCTTAGAAAGTGTAGCTATTTTCCCAAGCTCAAATTATGTGCATGTCTTGTGTAATTTTTATTCAAAGGGCAGGAAGCAAGGGTCAATTTACCGGTCAAAGGCTTTCAGGCAACAACAAAAAAGTGAACTTTTAATTTCTTGTATATGTCAATTAATTACCACCACATTAACCCTTGTGTATCTTCCATGGCTTAGTCATATTGAGAAAATTTATATTGTGTCAAAAAGAACCAAAAGTATTCATATACTCTGAAGACATTTGTCTGATTGACAGAACTGTTCTCCCTAACATTACACTGACCACTACAGAAATATACCCTGGGAAGTCATCTGTTTGTTACCGTTGAGATAAATGTATCCTCTCCTTGTCTTTCTCAGTGTTTTCTGATATCGTGAGGACCAAGTATTTATTTTTGTTGAGTTGTATATATAAGTGACTCCTCTGCACCTTGCCCGGCACAAGTTCATGTTCAGCACACAGGTCAAAGCCTACTACAGAGAGGGATGCAGTATGTCTCTTATAACAATAAACACCATGTCCTCATTCTGGGGTGCTCTGGCATTGTGGATATTTTATAGCTCTGTAGACATTTGCGGCACTCTGACTGAACTTAATGACCAGATATTTTAAGATTACTGTTGGTGAGAGGTAAAATATTCCCATAAGATTTTCCTCACTTTATACTTAAAAAAAATGTATTTCTAATAATGTAACAATTTCTACACAAGGTGCAACAAAAACTGAAATTACTATACAACTTATTGTATTTTTTCCATGTGTCCACAGCTAGAAACCTATATCCAGGAAAACATAAAAACTGAGATGATGCATATCCAAACCCACGCAGTCCACCATCAGACAGCTACCATGCTGGAGATAGGAACAAACCTGTTGACCCAGACTGCAGAACAGACCCACAAGCTAAATGTTGTTGAGGCAAAGGTAATGGCAACTACTGAATTATACACAAGATATTGTTTTTTATATATTATTTTTTTTGTGATTTTCCTCCATTTCCAATTCACTGTCTAATACTGCCTTATCGGTAGCTCTGCAACTCCTTGCACAGATCTGTGGGGTGACGAGAGGCAAACACATGGTTCATCCAACCAGATGTCGCCCAAGCCACCAATAATTTTCGCACTGTTCACCCAACATGGAAGCCTTTAGTTGAATCATGCAAAGGATGATGACATTCACCAACTATACTTGTGATGTTGAATTCACAGGTGCCCGATCTGAACACAAGGAGTCGCTGGAGAGCAACGTGGCAGGATAGTATACTTTGATTTATATAATCCAAAAACCCAGGCAGCGCTATGCCAATTTTGCGCTGCTTCCTACAGGGGGTCTGAGGAACGTCAGAGAACTCATGGTTGGGTTTGAACCAATTATACACAAGTTTGATAATAATCTACAAGATCCTTCTTAAAGGAAATATTCCATTAAGGATAGAGAAAATTATACCCTGGGTGAAAAAGAGTCCAACATGTATAGATATCTAAAGGTTTCATAAATATTGGCGGTTTGTTTGGAATTATCATATTCACCGCATTACAAATGATTATGCAAATTGGAATTAAGTTTCATACACATTAAATATTTTGTTTTTCAATCAAACTCATGGATGGTATTGTGTCTCCAGGCTGTTTGGATCACTGAAATCAATCTCAGACACCTGTAATAGTTTGCCAGGTGAGCCCAATTAAAGGAAAACTACTTAAGAAGGATGTTCCACATTATTAAGCAGGCCACAGGTTTCAAGCAATATGCAAAGAAAAAGGATCTCTCTTCTGTGGAACAGCGTCAAATATTGCAATGCCTTGGACAAGATATAAAAACATTCAATATTTCACTAAAACTTAAGCATAACAATCGTACTGGGAAGAGATTTGTGGCTGATTCAGAGCACAGACAGGTTTGTGAACGTAAAGGCATAATTGGGAAGGTTATTCTTAGAAGAATTCATTGGATTAAGAGAGCAGTTGCTGAAATGCCTTTACAAAGCAGCAAACAGGTATTTTAATCTGCTGGTGCCTCTGGAGTCCCGCGAACCTCAAGGTGTAGGATCCTCTAGAGGCTTGCAGTTGTGCATATACCTACTATTCGGTGACCAAAACAATGCTCCAATGCTCACAAGCAGAAATGGTTCCAGTGGGCCCAGAAATACATGAAGACTAATTTTCAAACAGTCTTGTTTACTGATGAGTGTCGTGCAACCCTTGATTGTCCAGATGGATGAAGTAGAGCAGTGTTTTTCAAAGTCTGGGTACCAACCCACCGATGGGTCCCGGGTGAATAAAATTGGGTCAGCAAATATGTTTTCATAATTATTTTGTCATGGTTTTCTTTTATGATGATTAAAATAGGCTATTATAGTTGACAGTACACCTCCACAGCCATATGGGGCAGTGTTCTAAACTGAGCACTATAATACGTCAAGCAGTATGACTTCCACGTTATGGAGAACACAGACGGAATCGCGGAATTCAGACATTAACGTGCAATTCAGCAAAATAAAATGATAAAAAATTATAATCCTAAAATTCCAATATATTTACATAAAGTTAATAATTACCACCGCATATCGCCTATTCTGAAAGTTGCTGTGCATTTGTTAGTGCAGTATTTCCACTGATGGGTGTGTGTGTATGTGTGTACAACAAAGATGTTCAGTGGCCAAGCAGTAATACGGATATGTGTGTAGTAAACCAATTATTTTAAATATCCAGCGTCATATGACTTTGTAAGAATAACAACTAACATAAAGCTTAAAATATTTATTTTGTACATACTCCTATATAGGATCAACGGATCCGTATGTAACCTATGATAAAGTTGCATTTGTCAAATGGGTAACATTTGGTCAGACTAGTTAAGTGGTACTATTCTGTGAGGCTTCCATCTCTCAGTCTACAGTGATGAGCAAGCATGTGCAAATCCAAGAACGAAATCGTACTGAATAATAAAGTAATGTGCCTGTGCCAAAATGAACGATATGAACGATTCAGGTACTAGTACCGAGCAGTATACTGGATCATAGAAGGAATGCGCCTGTGCGAAAAAGAACGAAATGAATGATCCATGTACTGGTACCTAGCGATGTACTAGTACCGAGCAGTATACTGGATCATAGAAGTAATGCGCCTGCACAAAAAAGAATGAAATGACTGATCCAATAGGAATCGTACGTACCGGTCTTTCAAAAAGAACGAATCTTTTATGAATTGCCCATCACTACAAGCAAAAGATCTATGAGGGTGGGAGGCAGTTTGCATCAAAACAGCAGCTCTGGCAGGCTATTCTGACATCCTGCAAAGAAATTCAAGCAAAAACTCTCCATAAACTCAAACGTTCAATGGATGCAAGAATTGTGAACGTGATATCTAAGAAGGGGTCTTATGTTAACGTGTAACTTTCCATGTTAAGATGTGTTTGATTGAAATAGCATTCAGTATCAGTAAATATAACCTCCTAATGCTGCAAATTCAACAAATGACAATTTTTTGTTCTTTACAACCTATAAAATATTTTGTTGAAAATCATACTGACTGTTATTTGCATTGACTATTTAGGAAAATAATTGAAATATATAATTTGCATAATAATTTGGAACGCGGTGTAAAGTCTTAAGCAAATAATGTACTTTATTTGGCAAATGTAATATGGTTCAATAAGGCAATTTCTGGTTAATATTGTATTTCTGTTCAATAATGTGGTGCTTTGTGTTAATTTGTTGCTATGATCAATGTGTAATGGCATAGAAACAGTGTGCTTGGAAAATACTCCATACAGTATGTAGTGCTTTACATGTGTCATGTTACAGTGCCTAAATAACATCAGAATTCCCTTTAAAATAGTAACTATTCTTGGCTTACAGCCTGAAATCAAAACCCATTAAAAATATTTTTTGTTCCAGCTTTATTTACACATTCTGCCTTACAACATTCAAGTAACGACAAAATGCAACAGTTCAGAAACAAACCATAAAATTAATAAAAGATTTGGAAAAGTGAACAATCTCATGCTTTCCACAGCTTTTGCGTTAATTACACCCATCAATCTGTTTAGATATGTCTCTATCAGCTTTTGCACACCTAGACTAAGGAATTCTTGCCCATTCTTCCTTGCAGAATTGTTTGAGTTCAGACTTTTGTCTTGGCCAATCAAGAACATTCACTTCCTATCCTTAAGCCAATGCATAATTTTTTTGGCATGTTTTTAGGGTTGTTGTGATGGAAGGAACCACATGCCTATTGTCAATTGTCTAGGAGAGGGTAGCAGGTTTTCTTCAAGAATTTTGGTGTGGGGGCCCACTAAAGAGCAACAACCCCACAACATTATAATGCCACCACCATGCTTCACAGTAGGTATGGTGTGATTTGGGTGGTGTGCTGTGGTTTTTGCCAAACATAACACTTGCAGTTCAGTCGAAAAAATATAAATTTTGGTCTCAAGATTTTGCTACATGGCATTAGAATCTTGTGTTTCATGGGCAAAGAGCAAATGAAACCAAAATATATATGTGTGGACCTTTTTTAGAAGAGGCTTCTTTCTGTGTTGCAAGTTTTGCATTGCCATTTGGAAATGTCCATCACTACCGTCTCGTCGTAGACTTGTTTCCTATTGGCTATTGGTACAGTACTGACGTAATCACAATCTTACTCATCCTGATAAATATCAAACATGTTTAATATGATTGGGGGGAGGTGTAAGACTTGATCAGAATTTATGTGTATATTCTGCTAGCAAAATTAAGATTACATTTATTGTAATTTCCAGGGTGTAATGTGACAAAAGATTAATATTTTGAAAGGGTATGATGATTTTATATAGGCACTCTAAATACCAAGCCCATAAAAGCTTAATGAATGCTACATATCACCAGTCTTGTCTTACCTTTTATTTTGATCATGTATAGGTTTTGAACCAGACATCAAGATTTGAGATCCAGTTGTTGGAAAACTCTTTATCTACAAATAAATTGGAAAAGGAATTATTGGTCCAGACTTCTGAAATGACTAAACTTCAAGACAAGAACAGGTACAGTATAGCAACATGATATTTTCATATGTTAGATCATTTAAAAAAAATTGGGTGGAAAACCCCAGATCTTATCACACTAAAATGTATAACCTTCCTAGAAATACATTTCCAGATACCTACAGATAAGAAACAATGCTAATAAACATCTTTCTGCATTTTAAAATACAAAAACCTCTCTGTCTGATTGGTGCTCAAAAGTGCCCCAAATAAAAGCTTGTATAACAGGATGTCTACTAATAGGTCAAATCAGTAGATTGGAAGGTAATGGTATTTAAATGTTAATTATTTATGATCTTATAGATACACAACGAATAATGAGATTATTAATGTTTTTTATTCCCTTCTTTATTTAATGTGAACATGTTAGTGTGTGTAGTCCTGCATCTGTCTGCTTGTGCGCTGTGGGGCTTGGTTCTTCCAATCCCTGGAAAATCCGTTTGGGCGGGGGATTGGGGTCTCGCCCGACTGGTGTCTCAAGTGGGTGGAGTTGATTGTGCTTACTGTACAGAGTTGGATAGAAGTGGCCATATGTCTTTGTCACGTTGTGTAGTGAATAGACAGCATGCAGACACAGGGTAACAGGTCTGTTGATATTTATTAGTACTTAAAAAGGCCAGGCAAAAAAACATACACAGGCATCACGCTTGAAGATACAAAGAGCACAAAAAATAGAGAAATCTAACTCATGCACAAATACTGGCACACAGAACTGCTAAGAAACTAACAGCAATATAAATGCACTAGGTAACAATGACTAGGGACTGGGGGTAAAACCAATACTGATTACCAGGGCCCAAAGGGAGAGAGGGCCCTTGAAAAGTCTGATATATTTTATACATATAACATGGGGGCACATCAGGACTGCCAATGCATAGGGCACAGGATCTTGTGCTACACCCCTCACTAGGGTTGCAGCAATTAACCAATTTCACTATTGAAACATCACAGTTTTGTAACCGTAAAGGCTCAGCTTCACCAAGTGTTTCTGTTCTCAATCATTATGTTACATTATGTTTCTATAAAAAAGGTTGCACATTGAGGAAAATAAAACAAACATTGTGAGTGCAACCTGCAGACTACAGAAGGAACGAAAACAAAGTTACACCTGCTGAAAATAATTTTCACAGATGTGTTGTACTCTCACTGCAACAAATAGAAATAAATTCACACTCTTTTAATGTTTGTCCATCGAACGAGGCCAGCAGGCGCCTCTATAATCTTTCAAACATTGCAATGCACTTATAGCTATAAACAACGGTAACTACTCCTTTCTAAGGGCGTTTTCACACATACCTCCTTTGGTCCGGACTTTCGAACCTTTCAGTTTGGTCCGAACCAAAATTGCAGGTGTGAAAGGTGCCTCAAAAGACCAAATTTTGGTCCGATCAAAAAGGTGGTCTCGGTCCGGACCAAACTGAACCATGGTTCGGTTCGTTTGCAGTATGAAAACACTTTTTGGATGGTTCGGACTTTCAGATCAATTACAGGAAGTTAGGCAACTACGTACCATAGAAAAAGAACAAACTTAGAAAAAAAAACGGCAGAAAAAGCAAAAATGAATTGTGAAAGTAGGCCTACGTGGAGAGAGGAGATTAGATATTTCATTTCAATTCGATCAGACGAAATCATTCAAATACATTTCTCGCGAGTAATGCGCTTGTAGTTTGTGCTGCGCTTGCAGTTCGTGCTGACGTTGATGCTGCTGGTAGTAATACTACGCAACCGGGTTTTGCTCATTCATTTGTTCATTCATTTTCATTCATACGAAAAACACTAAACATCACGCCAACGTCAGACACACGCCCGTCTACTCACCAATCAAAGGGAGAAGCAACACACGTATGTGGTGACGACAGGCCGTATGTATGTCATGGAAAGTTCTTTAGTGCGCTAGAAAAATCACTATGTGAAACCAAAAAGAACGGGATCAAATGTATACAATGTAATTAAACACGAACGTTGGTTCGGACCTTG
>JACXGM010016611.1:0-20436 GCA_016801145.1 Umbra pygmaea | reverse complement strand
TTCAGCCTCCATATTCATAATTGTCTCACGACAGGTGCTCATACCTGAATTATATAGTGACTGATTGGTGTTCAGTTACGGGTTAAGTGTTTTACGATGTGTGCGGGAGTGTTGCTAATGTCATGTGTGTTTTAACTATTGAATGGACGTGCTGACTGCAGAGTGTTTCATCATTGGCCAAAGTGTGTAACACATGCACAATGTGTGTAGTGTTTTGCACTGTGTGTTACAGAATTGTTTACGGTGCCATGCCGACATTGTGTTTATTCATTTGGTGCCTGAGTGTACCAAATGCATGCAAACGTTACGGTTTCGACGCTTTGGTCTGAGCATTCACGTTTTGTGTTTTAGCAATCGGAAAAAACTGTAATATCAGAATGGATGTACACAGTGGATGTACAGTGAATGTACCCTGGATATGTTTGCTTACAAATCTGACAATCTGGAAGGCACAAATTGGACAAAAGTAATGAAACAGATTATTAATTTCATTGGTTTCTTAAAAACACGAGTTCTTATGAGTATGAAGCACACAAGCCAAAACATCAACCATAGAGATTACTAATAATCAGACAATTAAGAGGTAAGTGTTTTAAATCAGCCAAAGTTGTTTATCCAAATCACATAAGCAACACATTTTAGTTGATAGTTGTTCTTTAGACCTCCCATATACATTTAAAAAATATATTTCCATTTCTGTCAATGAACCTGCAGCTTTTCGGAATTGAGTTTTCCAGCCAACTTCATGTAAGGACATTGGCATTAGCCTACCATAGTGTGTCCGTTCGTGTGTCTGAAATGCGAAGCACTATTAGTTTATTAGCATTTTTCAAACCTTGTCATTGGTTTCATCTGCCTTTATAGTGAATACTGCATATTCCTTTACAATACCACTTTGACACGCATCAGTGGCAGAAGTTAGTATGCTAAAGCACTGAAAAAAGAAAATGGGAATGTTACCTGGCGCAGGGAGTACACCCTCCTTACGTATAGCATTTAATAAACCACCATCAAATTGTTTCTCCTGAATGGACCCAAACTATTGTACTGTAGTTAAGGTCACTCAATTTGTTGTTTTTGGAAAGTTTCACATTATTTTATTTTAGTATGGATTTAACAGCCAGTTAACTTAAATTAGTCTCTTGTCAGTGGTAAAAGCTGGTAACTTAACATCATATTCCAGGGACACCTGATGCACCTGATTGCTGGAATTGTGATTTTCACGACGGATGCCATCAGCTAAATTGATCCCACAGATATTGGGTTGTTGCTAGGACAACGTCAACTGGCAATGAAAGTGAATGGTTAACATAATACAGGTAATCATATTGGCGCAGTGTATATCTCAAAACCAGATAATATCCAGGTATGGACTTTAATTGCACTCGCTCTACCATCAAATAACCATTTGCCGAAACAAAATAATTGGTTTCCTCACCAATTACGCATGAGTCATAGCATTATACATTTCAATCATACAATGAAAATGAGTTTAGATTAGCAATCTAGATACAGTGATTAATTCAACAGATCATTTTAGGAGACAATTCATCTCAAATATTTTGAAACAAGGATAAATGCTCAGTATGTAAATTATTACACTAAGCCCTTTAGTGTCGTCTGAATTCCTCCTTCATGCGTTCTTAAACCTGTAAATAAAACCCTGTTAAAAATGTTATTCTTAAATGTTATTTATTTTGATCCATAGTCAAAATACTGTATATTGCAATAATGAATAAGTTGATTATTTCAATTTTCAGATATTTATTAATATGGGACACTCCCAGGGGTATTGATCTCTTACCACACAAAGGCCAGAGCCTGCTCCTTTTCTGTTCTACCTCATCATTAACTGCACCCACTTGTTTTACCAGGTCAAAATACTGTAAGTGCCAGATTAGTAAATTGCAAAGAAAAAATGGACTGGACATGGATTCGAGGTTCAGATTTGAGTATGAGGGCATAGCTCTTAAATCTTCTGAAATAATATGTGTCTTAAATGTGTCTAATATCTAACATTGCATGATATTGTCAACAACACAGAATGCTGTAGTAATGGGTGGTAGGTAGGTAGATAGACATATTCCTATCTTGGTCGAACAGTTTGAGTGAAAGTGTAGTGAAGACAGAAAAAACATGAACAGGTTGTTCACACATGATACTGTCATTACATCGTTGAAATACAGTTGTATGCAAAGTTTTAAGCACCCCTGACAGTTTCCATGATTTTAATTTATAAATAATTGGATGTTTGGATTAGCAATTTCATTTTGATCAAAAAAAAGAAGGACACAGTAATATTTCAGTAGTGAAATGAGGTTCATTGGATTAACAGAAAACGTGCAATATGGATCAAAACGAAATTAGACAGGTGCATAAATTTGGGTACCCTTGTAATTTTGTTGATTTGAATACCTGTAACTACCTAGCACTGATTAATTGGAGCACACAAATGTTTTGGTGTGTCATTAAGCTTTGAACTTCATAGACAGGTGCATCCAATCATGAGAAACTGTATTTAAGGTGGCCAATTGCAAGCTGTCTTTGACTCTCCTCTGAAGAGTGGCAACATGGGGGCTTCAAAACAACTTTCAAATGACCTGAAAACAAATATTGTTCAACATTATGGTTTATGGGAAGAAAAGCTATCGCAGAGATTTAAGCTGTCAGTGTCCACTGTGAGGAAATGGAAGATCACAGGCACAGTTCTTCTTAAGGCCAGAAGTGGCAGGCCAAGTAAAATATTGGAGAGGCAAAGGTGAATGATGGTGAGAACGGTCAAAAACAGCCCACAGACCACCTCCAAAGACCTAAAACATAATCTTGCTGCAGATGGTGTCACTGTGCATCGTTCAACAATTCAGCGCACTTTGCACAAAGAGAAGCTGTATGGGAGAGTGATGTGGAAGAAGCCTTTTCTGTACACACGCTACAAACAGAGTCACCTGAGGTATCCAATGCACATTTGGACAAGCCAGCTACATTTTAAAAGGAATTGCTGTGGACTGATGAAACAAAGATGGAATTATTTGGTCATAACAAGGGGCATGACCCTTGGTTATGCATGGTGGCAAAAGAACACAGCATTCCAAAACAAACACCACAGTAAAATTTGGTGGAGGTTACATCATGCTGTGGGGCTGTGTGGCCAGTGCCAGTACTAAGAATCTTGTTATAGTTGAGTCATACAGATTCCACTCAATATCAGCAGATACTTCAGAATAATGTAGAGGAATCAGTCACAAAGTTGAAGTTACACCGGAGCTAGATATTTCAACAAGACAATGACCCAAAACACTGCTCAAAATCTACTCTGGCATTTATGCAGAGGAAAAAGTACAATGTTCTGGAATGGCTCATGTTCTCATTACAGGCTATATGAAGAATCTAGAGGCTGTTATTTTTGCTGAAGGAGGCATTAATGATGATGTTGTGTAGGACAAGTTTTGCCTTATTATTCAGTTGCAGCGCTGGTAGTGTTAAGCGGTCTTGAAAGCAAATACAAAATTTACAGGGTGTGTCAAATAATTGATGTTAAAATACTGTCTGTCTCTACAGTGAAAGGGGATACATTGATGTTGGTTTGGTTCTCTGCATCACCCACAGCATACGGTAGATAAAGAAAACAAACAAGGTCTACAGACAATTCCTGTGACTTTATGGCTTGGTTTGTGCTCCGACATGGACTGTTAACTGTATATATAGACAGGTGTGTCTATATATTCAACTGAATTTACCACAGACAAACTCCAATCAGGTTGTGGAAACAACTCAAGGATGATCAGTGAAAACAGAATGCACCATTTATTTATTTTTAATAAATTTGCAACGATTTCAAACACACTTCTTTCATATTGTCATTATAAGGTACTGTTTAGCACCTTGGTCATGTAACAGCTGTAAAATGTCTGCATATAATTGCACAAGCCAATGTGGTCAATTATTCAGGTTCTGCTGTCTGTTTTATGTTTTGTGTGTTGTTAAGGTTATGTGATGGTCTACAAACTTTTTAGAATGTCCTGTCTCTTAGACTGCAAACCTAGCCTACCTATGGGTACCAATAAATTAACCTGAACCTGTTTGTAGAATGAATTTATCAATTTCAGAATAAGGGTGTAACAAATGTGGAAAAAGTGAAGTGCTGTCGTTTCTTTCCAGATGCACTGTTTATAGACATCCAGTTGTTTGAAGAATGTCTCGCATTTGGCTGGGGGCCCGTCAAACTTCGTCTGGAGACACAGGCAGGGAACACTTACCATGCCAGACAAGACGTTGTAGCTAGGTGACTCAGACTCGAATCATCTACCTTGCAATGTCGCTCTCCAGTGACTGAATATTCATTCTCTGAGGTATTGTTGGTGAGTATAATCATCCTGTGCATGATCTGACTAAAAGCTTCCATGTTGGATGAGCAGTTTTGAAAAGAATCAGCGGCTCGGTGATGTGTTTGGATGAACCATGTTGTAGCATTCACCCCTGCCTCTTATGGTGTCCAACGTTCCCAGTACCCTGAGTTTTAGGGCGCCTGGATTTGTTTTCCCAGCATCTCTGCATAATGCTTTCTAGCCTTCTCTATGTGACCTATACGGGACTCTTTTACACAGAAAAAAGGTGTGCTTTTACGCAGCTGTTTCTATTCTGCATTAGTGGGGTATTTAAACCTGTTTGTTGGGCACCTCACTTTGTTGGGCATACTGTCAAGTATTGTTTTTCTGTTGCGGTTGTCAGTAGATTGCTAGGAGTTTGTTATCATTAAGTTCTGTCATTAAACCTTCGGTCCCGCATTTGTCTCCAGTCATTCTTTATACGCGACAGATGTGCGCTCCCCTTGCAATCCTGCATCTGTTTAAAGAGTTGTGAAGCTGCCAACAAGACATGGTTAGATAAGTTTGGGAGGGGAGAAATATGAGGGAAAAAAGTAAATGATCTTCTATTCTGTCACGCTAGAGCTGGAGGGTAACAAAGTGGAAGCAAGTGCAGAGTTGGCAAGTTTTTATAATACTGAGAAAACAATAAAAATACATGTGGCACAAAGAAGCAGTAACATAAGTTCACAGAATAGAAGACAAACACCCTAGTCTAATTACTAAGGAGACACAGGTGGTGAAATAATAGAAAGTGACATACTAAAAAGTATCCATGGTGTGGCACACATGCACTATGGGAACGCCACAAATGGCAATACAGGAAAAGCTGCATTTACACACTAGTTAATTTTCACATAAATGTTTTTTTGCTAAGTTATAAAACAACACAGATTGCTAATTGATTATCAAGCCTTAACATTTACATTTTAGTAGTTCTATAGCGTAGTTCTATTACACTATAGGGGGATATTATGAAAAGTTTAGGTTTTTAGTGATACTTTCTTAGCCTTTGTAATGCACTATAGGCTAGGGGTTCCCAACTTTCTTCTGGAGGTCCATCAAACGTTTCACATATTTGTTGTAGCCTTGACTGTCACAGCGGATTCTGTTAGACAAATACCATTACAAAGCCCAAACTAATTTAATCTGATGTGACAGATCAGGGCTTCAACATCAGATGGTCCCAGCGGGTAGTGTTTTGAAAAACCTATTTTGACTAATTCTTCATCAGCTCCAATTGAGAGGCATCGAGTAGAATGATCAGTTGGACATCAGCCCAAAAATGTATGTATTGTAACAAAAGATGAAATATTACAGCAAATTGCAGTAAGTACAGGGACATCACCCTGGATCAACTTAGGGTAGAGCACCTGGCTCAAGGGCACAACATTTGGCACTGTCAGAAATCAAACCAGCAACCTTCTGACTATCAGTCTGACTCCCTAACCACTGAGCCATGTCAAATAATGTTTTGTGTCATGTTTTGTGTTCTCATTCAAACTGCAATTCAGTATTTTTCTTTCCGTGAATATATGCTCGTTTCATCATTTCGTTAACATATTATTTTAGTAAGACAGCTCTACCTATGGCTGCATTCACATTGTTTGTATTAGGTGATTTACCGCTTTCATATTATGGCCCTTTATCATTGAAATAGCTTTGCTTTATTCGCTGTACATTGTGCATTCCAGATTTGGGGCTTCATATTTTATGCCATGTGAATACTTAATCACACATTGACTTTGCATCTGAATCTTCAGTTTGCTGTGGTAGGGTGATGATAAATTCAATGTAACATCTTAGCTCCCTTGCTGATTTCAGCTGCCACCTCAGTCACTTCGTCCTGCAACCAGGCCTGCACAATGTCTCTGCTTGCAAGTGTTTAATTGTTTACAGAGCGTAATGTTTTTGTTAGAGACCTTCAAGTGAAATGCAAATTAAAAAGATTGACCAAAAAAGAAATTGACCAAAAAAGAGATTGACCAAAAAAGAGATTGACCAAAACCTTCCTAACTACCCTAATGTAAGTTAACGAAGGACATTCTTTTTTTGCTTATTTGCATTTGGCAACTCATTTCAAACTTGTCAACTCGTATAGAAACACACATGCAAAAAATTAATCCCAGCTCTTCACCTTTAGAAAAAAAGTAAGCCTCTTCCACAGCTTTGATGTAAGCTGGAAGACGAAAGGCTTTAGTACACTACAGCTTTCCAACCTCGCGTGCGACAATGTGATGTCACGGGAGCGCCGTAACTATTTATACTAGCGCGTTGTGTTCGAGACTCTAGTTGCAGTCTTCTCCTGAACAGAGGTGTCACAACTGAGGAGAGGCTACTGACTTTAATATTTCTACAGACTAGAAGAAGAAAAAGGTAATAATGGCAGGACTGGCAGCAGCATTGACGGTAATGTCAACAGTGGCTAAGATTATTTTAACTGTGTTGTTACTAACCACTTACGGTTTTATTGTGAACCATTAACCATGTTATTATGAATCGTTAACTGTGCCCTCGAACTCGTCCTCGCTTCCTGTTTCCGCTTTGTCGTATGCCGCTGAAAAAACAACAGTGGTGCGCGCCCTCGGCCCGCGCGCTCTAAATCCTCGCGGGCCAGCAAAATCTGTCATTTTGGCAGTTACGTTACTCCAACATATCATTTTTTTGAGTGCACAGTAACCTTAAACAGTGTCCTAAATTGGAATTGGACTCCCTTTGTAGTGCATTAATTCTGAGCAGGTTCATTGGGGCTTTTGCCAAAGTGTACTGTACATGCAAATGTTTGGAATGCAGGAAAAATGCCAGATTATTGGTTATAAAGTTGGCTATAAAGTTGGTGCTAGCTGACTAAATACATAGACTATTTCAGTTGAGTAACCACCCAGTGAAATATGATTGGAAACATGTTGTGGTGAGATAACTTAAGTTGATATAAAGACCAATTTGAAAAGCAAGAAACTGTGCCATATGAAGTGGGCTGTTTTTGTTTACGAGAGTGTGGCGTTTCTTTCATAACCGACATTATTCAAAACAGGACACTTTATTTGAAATAATTACTGAGGCATTTTAGGGGGATGTTTGTAATTTCATCCAGCCATACAAAACAGTTTTGTTCTCCTCGTCTCCATATGGAACTTATAATTTCAAAACGCTAAAAGATGGGAAATTTCACTGTCCGCATTCTTGCATAGTGATCACGGTAGAAGCAGAATGGATCATCGCAGAATATCAGTGCCATGATCAAAACTTGATTCAAATTTACTGTAAACATCAATAGAAAAATCATAGTATGATAGAATCCCCAAAAAAAACAACATGAAACCGCCCTCCATCTCTCATTTGCTGTAAGACTCAGGGTTGTGCTTCCCATTAAAGTTATCACCATATGGCCTAGGGATAAAATGGAGGGCGAGAACAGGGATTCCTGCATGGAGCCCTCATTACGTGCATTCATAGTGTCGACTGGCTTGGATCCACATCCACTCTGTGACCTCTGTTCTAGGTGCATCTGAGAAAGCCCCTTCTGATGGAAACAGTCTGCTCCAGGAAATGAAAGGCAGCTGTCCACCATGTTTGTTTCTGTGTTATTCATCCCTCTTTCTCACACTTTTTCTTATTTTTTGGGCAACTTGCTATCTTTTTGTTACCAAAACTAGGATTTTAAACCCGTAACTTCAATGCCAGTCAGAATGTTGAAATTGAGGACAGCTTTGAGACATGAGACAGGTGTCTGGCATGCACTTTGAGATCTGATTGGGTGGCGTAAGTGACACACAGACCCGCAGCTCAGTCCCAAGGCGTCACATCTCAGTCAGCTATTCTGATGAAGGAAGGAATTTCTTTGCTACTTGTGAAGGCGTCTGAGATAACTCAATCCGTCGCAAGTACAAGTTGATCTCGTCATCTGCCTTGTCTCAGTTTTATCTTTGGAGTCTTCTGGGAGGGCTTCAGAGAATCGCAGCACAGACACATTTTCACGTAACCCTTCCCCCAAATCCAACAAAGCAAGTCGAAACAAACAACTCAACTTGTTTACACCAATGTTCACAATTGAAACATATATTTTCTTTATTTGTCAAGGTCACGCCCCGTTCCCCCTATCATTTCCCCAAAAACACTGTGCGGTTGTTCCTCAAGCATTTCTGGTAAACAAGTAGCTTGCAGACTCTGCATGTGGTATGGGAGCTTCATGACAGCGGTTGACTTTGGTCTTAAAACAATATTACCTTCTGGCCACAGCATAAAATTTTTTATGCAATTGTTTATAATAAGGTACCACATTTGGTTTAAACTACTGTTGGGAAAAACTTGGCAAAATAATTCCTTTTTCAAGAGGTATAGCAGCAGTGTAGATGGACTTACCAGGAGTGCTTTGACCCTTTTCTTTTCTGGACAGCTGTTACAGTTAACAGCTTCACAGGGTCTTCCCCCCTGTTCTGAGTTGATTCACCTTACCTGTTGAGCACCTAACAGAGGTCACACAGAGGCTACTCAAGCACTGGTAATTCAGGTCAACTTCATTATTCTCTTTCAACAGAGAGCAACAATCAGTTCACTTCAGTAACAATCACCTCCGATAACTGTCAGCAGTTCTGCTACCTGCATATGCTTTGCTTCTTTCCATTACAGTGGTGGCAAAATAGTGGTTACACAGATGTGTAGAAACTAAACAAAGACCGAGGATCTAATTCTAGTGGATGGTATCGGTATGTCTCAGTAAAATCCAGTTTAGGATTTGTTTTTCCACAAGAACAGAATACACATGGGTAAAGAGTAGAGGTGTCAACTGTCTCGATCTCGACATGAGTCTTGACTGCCGTGTGAAAACACGCTGTCATGATCCTGATACGATGCGCTTCCTCTCAGGTGGCACTCCTTGCGGACACTCGGCAGCTCCTTTCGTCAGTGTTGAAACGTGGGCCGTGTGACACCCTGGCACTTTTTGAGATGAAGAACAGATTCGTCTCCCTGACTGACACTAGTCAAATGCACTTTTGCATCTCTGGAATGACACCAGTTGAGAAACAATTTTTATAAATCAGGTGTCATGTTGTGGATTTTTTCTACTGTTTTTTCCCCCCTAACCATTTCTGAGTGGCCGGAAGACAGAGTCATACTGAATTGGGAGAGTTAATGTTCAATAAAAAGGGAGAAATTGCCTTAGTTTAAAACTCCTCAAAGCTTATTGGTCAGGGTACCCTTAGAACAGCAGACACACCCGAGGGTATGTAACGGTCTCCAAGTCCTGATTGGTATAAAGGGTTGGGCCGTTCCATATTCCAGGTACTGTTTTGTGTTCGAGAATCTCCTTCCATTTGTCACTCACCTCGTTCATGTCACCTGTTAGTAACTGTAAACAGACACAGCTGTTATTGTTTCAATCATTACCCAGTTATTTACGGTCCTGTGTTTGTTTAGTCCCTGTCCTTCATTGTTGGCCTTGTGCTCATGTACGTTGTGTGTCTCTGAGTATGTGCTACGTTATCTCTGAGGTTGCCTTGCGAGGCGCACTTCATTTTTGGGGGGTTTACTGTTGCCCATAGTCAACATAGTTACGCAAGTCTCTGGTGTCTTAATTACTACTACAATAAAATAATCAATATGCCGGTACCTTCTGCACTCTACCTCCTGCAGGGTATATTGCTCACAATGCAAGATCACTGACTTACTGTAGGAAGCTCGCTTTGTGAGCCAAGATATTTGTTATTTTTATTATTATCATTTTTAATATGATCATGAAATGGGTATGTTCAAATTGATACACCAACTGAAAACACATCCCATATGAAAGCTTTCGCCATGAATCATGGAATCAATAGAACGTCTGGTCGGCTATCAAAGTTAGCTGGGTAACTCATTAAGCCTGCTTTGTAGTGTATCACTCACGGTTGAGTAACATGAGCTATGAAGGCATGACAACACATGTTTATTTTTTAAACATGAAGGAATAAATCATTCCTTCAACAATTACTCAACATTGTACTAGGAGGAGGAGAATACAACATCACTTATTCAGTGTCTCAAAATGACATGGTAGGGTACTTCATTGGGGACAAAGGGGATTGTACATAAATGTTCATTTCAATGAGGCATGCTTTTGAAGACACATGATGAGGTACAGTAAAGGGCGCTCACCTTTCAATTATAGTTTATCATCCTAACTGGCGAACCACAACACTGTCGGCCCACATCAGTGCAGCATCTGCCCTTGAGTCTTGTCTGTACCAATGATGCACAACATGAGATGTAGAGACGCAGTATACTGCATTGCCAAACAGTAGACAGCAACAATAACAGGAAATACTGTCAGAAAAGAAAGAAAGACCAAACTTCAGGACCTATTCTCCACAGACCCTCTTTTCTTATAATGTTGGTCTCTCTCATGTTTGACATCAAAGATCCTGAAATTGTTTTTCCCGATGTTGTGTACTCTGTAATTATTAATCTGCCTTGCAAGACGACCGTCTTCAGGGCAAAGTCAGACACAAAAGGCCCCTCTCTAGATCTGTGATGTGGAGCAACACACAAGAAAAAAGAAAAAGGAAGAAGAAAGAGAGAGAGAGAAAGCAATAAAAAACAACTCTGCTGACAAACTAATGTGTGAACTTTCTGACAATAGTTGTACAACTCTGAGAGATACCGAAAAAAGAAACAAAGAATTACTGAAAAAAGAGAAGGGAAAAGAGAACTGAAAAGATGGATAGAAGAGGACAAGTGAAAAAAGCAGTGCTGTTGTGACAGTGCCAAGCGTCAGTGGATGTACTAACCAGCTCCTCTTATTCTTTCCGGACCCACTCACCTCCCACATATTTCTTGTTACCACCTTGGAAAGATTAGTCACCATTAACAGCACTGCTGCTTTCACTCACTGTGGCTTTCATGCCTGTGCACGATACTCTTTTTCCTCATGAATCTAGTTCTCCAGGCAGGGAAGCCCCAAAGGCACAAATTACATGATTGGTTAACACTATGATGAGTTCAAGTCCCAAATCAGAAGTTTCTTAATTTAAATGTACATTTAAAAGTGTAAAAGTTAAGGTTATATAAAAGCCTTATATGGTTACGGTGAGCTATCTAGCTAACTTGGGTGGCGCTTAAAATGAAAGGATTTTGGGTTCAAATTCTACAGGTATATGAATGTATGCACTCACAACTGTACATTTGTTTGAGTAGAGTTCTTTACTAAATGTCTTAAATGTAAATGTTAGTTTGATACAAGTTATGAATTAAATCAAATCCAATACCTGAACCTGTTAAACATGTTGTTTAACATTTAATTGACAGGGAAATGCTTACCCACAAACCCTTTAAGAAATCAAATTTGACAAAATAAATAAAACACAAAATATCTGTTTCTTTTCAATACCGGTATTAGTATCTTGTTGCATTGTACGTTTTTCATAATAAGGGAATTCTTTATAGCAGTCAAACCAACCTTGGATCTCTTAAGAAATATTGTTGATAAATGAGCTCCTCTGCCTTTGAGTTTTTCGCTCTGTCCTACAGAATGCCTGGAGACAGAGGGGACACAGCAGCAGCTCTGGGCCCCTGATTCAGAAATCCCATGAAGTGTTTCTCCTACCCAGCGTTGTTTCCATTAGGAAACGGGAGATAGTGTATGTGGGAGGTCTGTCACTCAGCTACGTGTACCTGGCTTGAATAGGAAACACCTTGAAGCAGGATCCACACAAGTAAATCACTATGATAGCAATTTCTCATTATACAACAAAAATTTACAAATAATATGTGAATGCATTTGAGATTCAATCTATTTTCTATATGTATGACTGACAATTAAATCATTCCAGACAGAGAGTGCTGATGTTGTTAAAAAAAGATATTTTTTATAAAAAGATACATATAGATAGATAGATGTATAGATGTATAGATGTATAGATGTATAGATAGATAGATAGATAGATAGATAGATAGATAGATAGATAGATAGATAGATAGATAGATAGATAGATAGATAGATAGATAGATAGATAGATAGATAGATAGATAGATAGATAGATAGATAGATAGATAGATAGATAGATAGATAGATAGATAGATAGATAGCTTTAATTATTAGACTCTAGGTCCGGTTAACAAAACATACAATAAAAAAATACAGACACATAATATTATTATTATTATTATTATATTGTACTATTAGCTGTAATCTAAAATATTATTGTGTTATGTGGTTGTCCCACCTAGCAACATTGCACTAACTGTAAGTGGATAAGAACATCTGCTAAATGACAGAAATGTAATCGTTTATGTGTCTAATACTACTGGACCAAAAGAAAGTGACAGCGAGACTGACGGTGGGAGCTTGAACCAGGGAAATTACTAAAGAGGGAAATAAAAAGGGGAATGCCAGCTTCCATGTGGCCTCTGGCTGACTTAAAATGGTTTCTGGTCTGGGGAAGTGGCAAGAGTTGATGCCCAAATTAAAGAGGAAGCTTACAGATCCCTCGAAACCCTGTCATCCCTAAAGCGCACTTGGAGCACCCGCGTTCCAGGCTCAGTGGAACGGGGGGAAAGACGCCCATGGCGTTGTTTGGATCAGAGAAAATGGGAGGGGCTCCAGCTTCGTGGCGGATTTTCTGACTGTCAGAAACCACATGGCACTTAAAAAGTCAGGGCATAAATTTGGTGAGTTACAATCTATCGATCATTGGGTTGTGTTGTTTTTTTGTTCAACCTTTCTCTGTATGTTGGATAGGCTGTTCCCACAGTGTTGAACTACATGTGGTGGTTCATTTCAGGGCTCAAAGTTTTCTATGTTTTTTTATTTTTAAAGTGGGGCTACAATATGGAACAGGACTGCTTGGAGTTCCTTTAAAGAACAAGCTAGAAGCAGTTCAAAACAATTAAAAGTTACGTGCAGAAGTAAAATGGAGACAAACACAAAGGATTTGAGGAAAAAATGAACAGTGTTTAATACCGATAATACTTCATACAAAATAAATGGACTGCTGTGAGTCAAAAAGGACATTAGCAACAACACCTATACACATACACATAACTTTAGGACAACAACCTACAGCTAACAACAAAATACCAGGGACTTAAATACAGATTGTGATGAGCTAATAGAAACCTGATGTGTGTTGTTTACTGAGAAATATAAGCAATGGATGAGTGAAAGATCAAACTGTCTGGGTCAACAGTACATAGATCAAACTGTCTGGGTCAACAGTACATAGATCAAACCCACAAGGAGAAACCGTGACATTGAGTCTCTGGTTACAATTGTTTTAAACCAACACAAACGTACAGATACACCTGTAAACCTTTTTTTTACAGATGAACACAACAAAGAATATAAAACAATCCTAAAAGAGAACAAAAATGTCATATATCGATATTCTGAGTTAGCCTGAAAGCTCAGACACATCCCATTTTAACACATTTAAAACATTAAATATTGTACAGTGGATCCTGAGCAACTGGATGCGTCCAGGCTATTATTCATAAGTAGCTATCCAAACAATTCTGAAGGCACACGCAGCTTTTACATGTTCCACCGCAATTTGTCCATAAACCATAAAAGTATCAGAGACTGCAGGCTTCCAGCTGCTATTTAGTAAACGGAAAAATCACATTACCCCACCCTTGTTTAGCCATACCCCTAAGAAGCCATTTTCACAAAAAGTGGCAGAGACGAGAAAAAAAATACAATTACTGCATTGTAGCTTGCAACATGTTGTTTTTATGTAGCTCTTACTGTATGCCCAGAAGGTTTAGAGCCCTATCCTGTAGATGTTATATTTAGTTAAAAATGTACATTTGGAAGCATGCACTCAACCCCATGTTGGCCGTGAGTGGGTATAAACCATAGAAATGGAATGTTTAGAAATGCCATTCCAATTCAAATCAATGTAGCAAAATGGTCAGAGCGGTATCCATCTTTTTGTGTACCATTCCAGTGCAAAGCTCTAACGGCCTACTTCCACATTAAACCAATTTGTGGCAAGTTGCGGATGCACTAGATAGTTTTGCAGCAGCAACAGTGTAGTCAGCTTTCCTGGAAATCAAGACCCAAATCCAAAAGATTAAGGGTCTGGCATTAGGTAATGAAAATGGACCAACTCGAGAGGCGGCACCAAGCATGGATTTGAAAATCTCACTGCACGCAATTGGATAACACTACGACCAATCACCAGTGGGTTTTCGCTAAGCGCCATACGTTTAGTTACCAGCAGAGCTAACTGGTAGATTAAACTCTTGCCGTATATCCGGTCGACAACACAGCAAAAACATCCTTCTTGCAAAGGAACGATTTGAGCGCTGTCTTCTGTTCTTCTTTTAGATAAAGAGCCAAGTCTAACTTGTTCATTGTAGAGGCCAAAGCTGTTTCAAACAACTGGTTTTCATCCATAGTATACTAATGACTTTGCAGCGCTGTCGTCATCTGTTTAGCTTGCCTCTGGCCCGCCTATTATCAGATACACCGATGTGATTGGTGCAGCTCGTTGACAAGGGCATAGTTAATGAGCATCATTACTGAATGCCAGAGTGACTCGCTGAGCAAATTCAAATTGTGCTCTTGCAAGTACTATGAATTTCCAGGGTAGTAGTTAGCTGCGCTAACATATCTCCGTAGCCTGACAGTAGGTGGCGGTGTATGCACCTTTCAGATGGTTGCGATCTGCCATTAAATCAAAGAAGAAGATCCCCGTGCCCTGCCTTATGTAGAATAAATATTGGAGAGTGCTGGATTTAATTGCATTATAATTCTATTGGTACGTCATCAAAATATTTAATATATGCTAATATTACAAACTACAGTTAGATCTACGTATAACTTGTCTTGAGAGCTAGACAATTTCTAAATAATCTTGCCTGATAGCTAGCTACAGTAAAATATCAGTTTGAGATAGCTAACGGGAAAAATAGTGAGTATGACACACTTTACACTGGCGCATGTTGTCAATGTGACAACTAATAACAGTCACAAATATGTTGTGTACTAATCGAATGACCAAGCAAAACATTTCAATGAGGTTTCTACTCATTCCATTTCCATGGTATAAACAGTGGCACCCCCAGACATTTTTTTAATAGGGGTGGCCAGATGTGGCCATTGTAAATCTTGGGTTGGCACACCAAAACCAATAGTCATAACTGATTTTCAGGAATTCTATTATGCTATTGAAGTATATAGGGTAGTTTGAAAAGTATGTCAATATGAGAATTAAGAAATCGCATACTGATATACTTTGGTTTCTTATTTTACAATTTATGTTACTACGGTAATTATCTGATGTGTATAGACTAATAATTGTACAGTTAACATTTTGAGTTCCACAACATACTGTTTTATTGTGTTATTTAAATTATTTTTTATTGTTCTTGAAATAGGCATAAGTTATCCTTTTCCTTAAAAATACAAATAAACAGCTTTAATTGGTGTCTTGCAAACAGATATTTGTGTTGTCGTGGTTGTTTTTGTTAATGTTTGTATTTTATATTTCAATGTTTTGTATATGTTTAATTTGTTAGAATACAGGGCTTAGCTCTAAACGAGACATTGTTTAAAAACACATCCCATAAATGTGAACACATGCTTCCACAGTTTAATTGACAACTATAATATTATAACTTGAATAGGCAACTAAGTCGCGAAGAAACATTTTAGATTTTTCAAAACCTTTATTTTTCTGTATTTCCAGCACAGCTTCATTGGCATGCAGTTAATTAGAGGCAGTACAATGACTGTACTCATAATATTCACAATGCATGGAGCCTGATCACCATAACTTCAAACATTCCTTCATGTGTGCTCACTTATAACAGCACATGCTCGGTTGGACCAACCAAACAACCTCATGTACTGTAGCCGGGGATAATAAACCTGATTCACAGCTGGAGGACGGCACGCTGTTCCAAAATGTCTATATTAGACACAGAAATTTGGGATTCAGCTATTCCATAATGTGTGCATGGGAAGAGGAATAGGGAAGAATAAATATGTTGAGAAGGGGGTGTAAGAACATATGGACTCTGTGAAAATGCCTTTGCTTCAGTGTTTGTGGGGTGGGTATGAAGTAAGACTCATCCTAAGTGAAATCATCCAAATGGAATGACATCCTAACCAAAGCCAGATCCAAGGAAGTGTGGAGAGAGTGACAGTTAGAGGGAGAAATGCAAAAATCCTATTCATCGCCAGCGCCCCTTTTCTTCTCCTGTTAAAACAACAGAGGCAGTACTGTCAGGCGGGGCTGATTGCTCCACACCCATGTGTATATACACGCATAAATTAGGAGAATGACAATCACGACAACCCAAATGAGAGGACAAAACAACCCCCCCACAACCACCCCCTATGGCATTGTCCCACACACCCATTGAGGTCAAGAGAAGTGACATGAAATAGAGCATCGATGCAAAAAGATGAGAAAGCGAAACGGCTCGGCACACGCATCGGCTGAGAAAGAGGGGAGGGAAAGAAAATACCAGCCCCCGTTGTAATGGACCAATCATCTGCTTGTTGTTTACAATCAAGTTGGATAGGAAGAGGGGGAGGGGTGTTATCTGCTAGGCTCTACCTGTCCAGCGCATTTGTAGTCACTTTCAATTACAGAGAGATAGAGAGGGATAGAGAGAGAGAAACAGAGCGATAGAGAGAGAGAGAAACAGAGGGATATATAGAGAGAGAAACAGAGGGATAGAGAGAGAGAAACAGAGTAATAGCGAGAGAGAAACAAAGTGATGAACAGAGAAAAAGAGAGAGAGAGAAAACCGAGAGATGGAGAGAGAAAAACAGAGCAAAAGTGAGAGAGAAACAGAGGGACAGAGGGACAGAATCAAAGTGATAAAGAGAAACAGCGTTGTAGAGAAAGCGAAACAGAGGGATAGAGAGAGAGAAACAAAGTGATAGAGAGAAACAGCATTACAGAGAGGGCGAAAAAGAGGAATAGAGAGAGGGAAACAAAGTGATAGAGAGAAACAGTGTTACAGAGAGAGCAAAAAAGAGGAATAGAGAGAGAGAAACAAAGTGATAGAGAGAAAAAGCGTTATAGAGAGAGCGAAACAGAGGGATAAAGAGAGAGAAACAGAGGGATAGAGAGAGAGAAACAAAGTGATAGAGAGAAAAAGCGTTATAGAGAGAGCGAAACAGAGGGATAAAGAGAGAGAAACAGAGGGATAGAGAGAGAGAAACAGATTTATAGAGAGAAATAGAGTGATAGAGTGATAGAAAGAGAGAAAAAGAGAGATAGAGAGAGAGAAAAAGAGGGATAGAGAGAGAGAGAAAGAGGGATAGAGAGAGAGAGAAACAGAGGGATAGAGAGAGAGAAAAAGAGGGATAGAGAGAGAGAGAAAGAGGGATAGAGAAGGGCCTGAGTTTTGTAGTCAGAGATGAGGGGAGTGAACTGCTCCAAATTCCTCATTATGCACGTCCAGAAATTGCCTCATATTATCTATCAATTGATTTACATTATGCATCTCTTTATTATGTTATTTATTTAGCAGGGTTTGTACCCACTCTGCCATAATGATTTCCTGGCTCTCCAAAAAAAATGTCCCCACTTGCATTTGTTGCATTAACAGCTTGTCTTAACCAGAGCTCATGTCCACATATTACCAAGAATACAATTTCGTGTCCGACTTGATCTTCAGGTCCAGTGTCATTGTACAGAATACAGTACAAAACAGCCATTATGGCACAGTAACAACACAGTTTATAAATACAGAGACATTCTCCAATATTTTTGCAGAATAATCCTTTTTATAGTCCTGACATTAAGGTTTACTTTACAGCATTCTGAGCGAGCACAGAAGCAGCCATTTTGTGGCCTTCCCTAGGCCCGGTAACAACAGACCACTACGCGATGGAACAATCCCTCCACTCCAGCAGAAGCCAGCATTTGTAGTCATCTGGAAGCTTCAACTTGTCTCAAGGGCTTAGGACAGGGCTGGGAAACAGTTCTATACACTATTGGACTTCTCAATCAGTGTCAGATGGATGGTCTTGGGATTGTTTTTTATGTTTTCTGGGCGGGTGTTATGGTTTAGCTAATGCATCATTCAAGAATACCAAGGCTGTCCAAGTGATTTATCGGTAACTGTCATTGAACTAATGAACTGATGGAACTGCATTACTGATCAAACTAATTGTCCCACAGAATGGAATCAATGGTTCAGTTGGCATCTGTGCATGTGAGTTACACACCATAGATACACACAGGGAGGCGGAGTTTAACTTGACCATGCCCCCAAGTTGGGTACAAATCCTGTGGTCTTTCATTAAGTCCCATGTAATTAGTCTAACATTATTGCGTGTTCCTAAACAAACTTTGGACACTTTTTGTTGTTTCGATAATTGTTTTCAAAAACCTCAAATGTCATTGTGAACATATTTGATCTACAAAAAATGATGTACTTGCATCATACTTAATCTTCCTCTTGAATGGGTTAGCTGACAGGCCAAAACTGACAATAAATTTATGCAAGCAGTTGCGTTTAACCTACAGTATGTCACTGTTTTACCACTGACTTTGTCCCTGGTTTGCATTCCTTATTCACTAGCAATAACATCAAAATAATCCAAATCTCTTTGTGGGGGTTTAATAAAATTAGTTGTACCTGTACTTGTCTTTTTCTTCAGCTAAAAACAGTAACTTTCTAGCTAGAACTTTGCTGGAGTGTGATCTAGTTGCTGTTTGACTGAGAATCGTGTTGTACATTCTGTGAGACATTTCATCAGATCATGCTAACATGTTGAGACCTGGAATTAAAGAGTTTTTAAGGTATTATGTTGTGTGTTGATTAAAACGGCATGCAAGTATATTCAATAGGACCAACCAAGCATATCCAATATGTTTATAGAACTACACCCAATAAAAAAGCCACTGTAGTGAGCCTTTTGACATATAAGCCTTTTAACATGGAAATGTATTAAGTTTTTAATTAACGTTTTTTAACACACTGCGGTACGTGGTCAATTTAAACTCACCCTGTGTATCTATCGGCCTGATATTGATAAATATTGGGAGATGATGCAACTTCTCATCGGGCATTTAAAACCCTAAAACCCGCTATAGCAAGCAATTGATAATTTTGCTAAGTCATGCTTCCTAGGTAATATAAAAAAAATAATAATAAAGAATCAAGAATAAAACATTTCTAATAAAAAATTACAAAAAAAATTAAGAACACCATTTTGGATAATCTATGGAAAAAAATGATTTTTATGGAATGAATCAACAGACAGAATTACTCTTTGGATCCGTATTTGTATTAAAATATTCGTATTACAGGTTTGGGGCTTTTTTCTTCCAACGGACGATTGTCAACATTGCAAAATGTGAAACAAAAACATTTTGAAGGGAAAACCTGTTTCCATTCTGATGTTAGCATGTCCACATTCTTCCCTGCATGGTGAAATACCTCTCAGACTATTGTTCTCTCCCTCCTTTTGTCTGAGCCACCACCACATGGGTGCAGGAGTACGGCAGCTCGCTCCGCGCACAAGTAACACTGCCGCCTCACTTTCCCTTCTTCTTCTTCTTCCCAGTTGAGGCGGGACACAAAACATCCAAAGAAGAGGTGTTCTCTGAAGGAACTTGGAGGGTTACTCAGGCTCTGTCTGCTTTATGGAGGGACCCTGAAGGGAGCGCACAGTGGGTTGCATATTTGTGTTGCTGTGTGCCCACTATATACTGTGCCCCCTGCGGAGAGTGGCTACGCAGCATGGAGCAAGGAGCCTGCCGGAATGTTTATAATGCACTATGGAAACTGTGACTGCTTTTCATTTAAATGGTTTCAGATGCGCCTTTGGAGGCGCGCAGTAAGAAACAGCTGGCTGCTCCTGCTATTGATATGCACAAGCGAACAGACGGCAGGGCCTCTTAAAGGGGCCATAGGTTCCACAACAGACAGGACCTCGCAAAAGTCAGAACTTCTCTGTCCTGTTGGCTAATCAAGTACTGATGTGATATTGATATGTTATAGATGCGTTTCCTGTATAATTCCAACAACTGCAGTCAGTGAGCTCATCCATTTGAGAATGTGGCTTTAGAAGATTCTATATGCACAGGAGCAAAGTTCTGAGATCTCTGTTTTCCATTGAATT